>WOVY01013538.1:0-40980 GCA_013436015.1 Rhipicephalus annulatus
ATTCAGCTTCTGCCGTTCATTGTTCAAGCAGTAAGTTTGATGACTATGCACCACTGGCACAAAAAACTTGTTTATTTTTCTTTCGATGTCAAGCATAAAAGTTTGAAGGTCATTCAAGAAGTAAGAGCAATTTGGTTCGAAGCAAGTGAACAATCATTGGCAAAAACACATTGAACTTTTCTAGAGAATCACTGCTACCTTCTTAGTGCTTGTCGTACTGTCGCAGTAGTTTCTTTAGTCAATCTTATTAAAAGATCGCCACTTGGCAATCGAACCCGTTGCGAAGGGTCATTGTGAATTTCTCACTGTCTTCACATCGTACCCAGAGCCACTGTTTCAAATGGAAGAATAGGAAATAATTGCATGGCGCTTGCAGAGGACAGCAAGGCGAGCGATGAGTATTCCCTACCAAAATATTCGATCTTCCTATTGGTTCTGATTGTGGTTCAAGAATGCACGTTTTCAAGTAGGAGGCCGATTACAGATAAGCATTCGTGACGTCATCAATTATTATCGTACTTATTACTGTGGTCAGTGTTTCACAGCATATGTCAGCTGTATGTGTGGCCTACATTTTAATAATATGAATACTAAGAATTTCCCCTTGACTTCGAAAATGGTAGCCATCATTTTCTAAGTGGAGTAGGCTGATTGCGGGAATTTTTTTTTGGTTTTTGTGAAAAAGAGTGGTGGCACATCTGTGTTGTTTCTGCAATTTCGTGCGCTATGAAGCGTCGTCTCCTGTGCAACAGTGTGGGAAAACAAATAATCCCTATTTTATTGGTAGCAGTCCAAGAACGCTCATCTTTTTGATGTCTTTAAGTGTTTGAGTTGTTCGGTAAACATTTTGAAAATGAGCTTTGTAATTTCTGGACACATCGGCTACACTTGGGCAAAATGTAGCGAGGCCAACAAGGGGAAGTTTGTTTTTAAAACCACTAACACTTAGTCATCTACGTATCCTGTCCGCTGGAACAATCCATGTATCCTGTCCACTGGAACAGTTTAAATGATCTGGATGCTTGGCGCGGTGCTCCACTTTTTGTCGTACGCATTTGTGCAGCCATTTCGGAAGTCTCAGCACCATGTTGTGACACTTCTTTCATTCATCACAGCTGGTCAATGAACTGTACGCAACGTCTCGTAAATTGAAAAAGCAAGTGATACTTTTGCATGCCAATTATGTAAATACGGTGTGCACACCACAACAGGCAACAGTATTTGCCAACATTGTTGCCTGCGTTCCCCGTCAAACAGACGACTACTGAGCCAGAACAATAACTTCAGTACTAGCGCTGAGAAATAACATATTGTGCTGTATACATAGCTCTTCAGTCTGACGAGCAGATACTTAAAGATTAGGAAGTCACCCTTACTTTGTGAATAAACGTAGAAAATTTCATTATGCAGTATTCACTGCAATGAATAATCACTGCCTATTTTTAACATTGCTGTCGCGACGTCCAGAAGTTCTCAGCTGTCGGACATTACTGTTGTTCCACGTGTCCCTATTGTATGCGTATATGTCATGTACAGTGTATTGCGAGTGCTATCCCACTGGTGCATAATTTATTTTTTTGTGAATGAGTGCTTTTGGGAGCACCAACACGCGTCCTCTATCTCGGGTGTCAGCTGATAAACAGTAGACGAGCAAGGGCAAGGGTAGCTAATTCGCTTAACTTGTCAGCCGTGGCAACTTTCACAAGAATCTTAGCTCACTGAAATGTTTGACTCAGGCTTTCATTATTCGCTAACTGTTACTCAAATAAAGTGTCTGCCACAGCAATCCTTTTACCTCTTTTGAAACGTAAACCAAGTTTTCTTTTTCAACATGAACCTCTCAGTGGTGTTTTCCCAGAAGACACGTGCTTACCACAACTGGAAGTTTATCTAGTTAGTCGTAAAAAGATCAGACGCGCAGTTAAGAAAACATTCTAAACAAAATATTGAGAATAATGTTATATGCAGGGATACCAAACACAACAGCGTGGGTCATTTATTTTATTCAACGCGATGAGCTTCTCGCCATGGCGTTGTAAAATATTGCCACAGTTCGACCATCGGAGAAGACGCGTGCAACAATTCGCGTTCGTAAAAGCCGCACACAAGTAGCAAGAAAGCCGGAAACATGAAACGCCCGTCCTGCACGCGCCATGATGCTACGCCACGGACCGGCACGAGACTCAAGGGGCAGAGGAAGAGACCGACGAAGTTGGAGTCAGCGAGCAACAGACAGTTTTGGCTGAGCACTTTTAGTTTTGAGTTTACGGGCACACGTTCGCCCTAAATAAATAGTTGATAGAGTGGAACTGGAACCTCTATCAAAATTGATAGAGTGGAACTGGAACCTCAGCCACAGCTGTCGTACGCGCAGGTCGTACGGCCAGACATCCCACGCCCGAACTTTGCACAAGCTCCCGGTATGCACCGACCTTTCCTCGCAGTACACCGCGGCCGGTGCCAGAAGCGAGACCACGCAAAATTGATCTATGGCTCACCGCATACCGGCGGCCCCTCTGCTACCATTGTGGGGAGGCAGGTCATCTTTATCGGACATGACACTACTGCCGAATCGGGCTACGTGGCTTCCCAGTGAATGCACCCTGTCCTTGTAACGGTGAGCACACTTACGAAATCGAAGAATTTTTATCTTCGCGCCATGCCTCTTCAAACACTCAGCGACATAATCGCGGTCGATTGCACCAATGCAATAGGTCGCCGAGTCTACACACATCATCTACTTTCCCGAGGCGTCGTTCACCAACCCAGTGACGGGAAAACTAGAACCAGCAACCTGTGCAGGCAGGGCCGCTGATTTTTGGAAAACTGAAAATCCACCATCGTTAACCGGATTTACGACGACACTGACACAAAGACGGACAAGCACAGTAATGGTGACGTGACATCGGACCTACAACTCAGAATCGACAAAGTCAAAACCTTAGCGTTTAACAAACCCTGGTGCAGACTACTCAGTAATAAGTAGCATGCTCGCAAAGAACTGAAGAAAGTGTACGCTCATTAGACCGGACGGCAGATACGCACCACCGGAGGGCACGTAGTCAGCCCCGGAGGATTGTGCACAGCGAGAGTGGGAATAAGAGACCATGTGTACGTCTGCAGTTTTATTGTTCTCCCCGAATGTTCCTGTGAGGCGATTGTGCGCATGGACTTCCTGCAAGCAAACAGTGCCATCATCGACTTGCACAAATCCGAAGTTTCTTTCACTGCAGAGAAAGCTGTTGCCATGTGCCATGCGCTCGCCCCGCCGCGGTGGTCTAGTGGCTAAGGTACTCGGCTGCTGACCCGCAGGTCGCG
Source organism: Rhipicephalus annulatus (assembly GCA_013436015.1). NCBI lineage: Eukaryota > Metazoa > Arthropoda > Arachnida > Ixodida > Ixodidae > Rhipicephalus > Rhipicephalus annulatus. Next base: position 3,319 of record WOVY01013538.1, read on the forward strand.
AATCGAATCCCGGCTGGGGCGGCTGCATTTCCGATGAAGGCGGAAATGTTGTAGGCCCGTGTGCTCAGAGTTGGGTGCACGTTAAAGAACCCCAGGTGATCTAAATTTCCGGAGCCCTCCACTACCGCGTCTCTCATAATCATATGGTGGTTTTGGGACGTTAAACCCCACATATCAATCAAGCGTGTGCCATGCAGAGGAACCAATTGTTTCGTCTCTTCGTATTGTAGATGAGGGTGTGACAGTGTGGCCACGTAGCAGCATGATAGTTTCTGTAAAAAGCGACGTTTTTCGTGAATATGCCAGACTAGCTGATGGAAATATCGGACTGCTACTCACAAAGGGGATACGCGTTGCAAGAGGTCTAGTGAACCTGCGGAACGGATATACTAATCTGCTATTGACTAACCTTACCAACAAGGTACAGCATGTGGTGAAGGGAGGCAGCCATAGCATCACTTCATGACTACTTACAAGTCTCAGATGTTTGCACCATAGAAAAAGTACCAACAACGCCCTCGACAGCGGACAGTGTCCTCGAGAAAATAGGTATTGGCCAAGAGCTTCATCTCTGCAGAAAGACCAGATTGTGGAGTTGATCAAAGAACTCGCAGAGAGTTTTTCCTCTTCATAGATGCGTGTCATTACATGACACGCATCTATTGACTTCCATGTTTGCACCAGTCACATACCTTCGTCACAATTCACGTACCATAATACCCAATTTGGTATATGTGACGCTAGCGACACGGCTGCGAGAGAACATGAGCGTGGCATGTAGTCAAGTTCTTACATGACCTGCATATAATTGATTTCTTGTTAGGTTCTGTCGCTTGTGTTCGCCATGCAATTATGTCATATCATACCAGTTTTGCAACACTCCATGTGAACGAAACCACCGCAAGAGCTGCAGGACCATGAAACGTAAATCATGACGTTCATGACATACATGTCATGAATATCATGTCTTCACATATCAATCATATTCTTCATACAGTCATGTTATTTCTTAATAATTCAGCATCGATGCCTATATCGAAACGGCCAGGAGAGCTAAAAGTCGTAGGCGGCAAGATAGATAGATAGATAGATAGATAGATAGATAGATAGATAGATAGATAGATAGATTTTATAGATAGACAGATAGATAAATATATAGACAGATAGATAGATAGATATATAGACAGATAGATATATAGATTGATAGATAGATAGATAGATAGATAGATAGATAGATAGATACAGTCAATGGACAAAAAGGGCAAGTTTGTCTGCTAAGTGTTCTTCTACTCTCACAAAGCATCAGATAGAGTGAAATTAATTTTTGATTTTGATATGTGGGGTTTAACGTCCCAAAACCACTATATGATTATGAGAGGACGCCGTAGTGGAGGGCTCCGGAAATTTAGACCACCTGGGGTTCTTTAACGTGCACCCAAATCTGAGCACACAGGCCTACAACATTTCCGCCTCCATCGGAAATACAGCCGCCGCAGCCGGGATTCGAACCCGCGCCCTGCGGGTCAGCAGCCGAGTATCTTAGCCACTAGACCACCGCGGCGGGGCTGAAAGTAATTTTCACTCGTATGAAACGAGAGACTGATACAGCTTTCTACTCTCCCGCTGTTTACGATATTAAACTGCCGATATACCCTTCAAGCATGCATCGGCACACCGCGAGTGATTAGCTATATCTAATAACCACATATATATATGCAGTAAAATGTACCGCTTTTGTTTGTTGAGGCAATGTCTATGTGTACAAAGATAGGGTAGGATGGGATCGAATGATACACGGGACAAACGCGACATTTTCGCTTGCCGGTCTCTGCAGCTAATACCAAATATACATACTTGTCTTTGTGTCTCTTCTTCAGCGATATGTGCTCATACTTGTTTCTCCTAATACCAAATATACATAATTGTCTTTGTGTCTCTTCTTCGTCGAGGGTGGTGGTGTGTGCATGAGCCCAGGTGTAGGCTATCGTGTTACTTGCGAGCACGCACCCTTTCATTTCTGTACCTAATCGACGACGCTTCGAAGAAGTGCATACCAAGTATAAAGTTTATAATGTGCTTCTTGATGTCATAATCACGTGCGATGCAGAATCGCTGCGTGGAGACATAAAAACTTTAGCTACCACAACATTTATTTCATGATCACGGACAATAATCGTGGCGATGAATGTGTTTCATTTGGCGTTAATGTAGGTGAGTTTATTTCTAGCGATGTACACCAATAGACATTGCGCAACTTTTGATATATCCCTGTATATTACTCACCACTTATGTAAAGCCTGTTTCTCATTTGTGCTATACCAATAATTATAACACAAGGATTAGCCATATTTTATATCGAAAGCTCTTATTACCGACTCACGCGTGGCGCCGTAGTTGTCCGCCACCACTGTTCGTAGCCACATCGCTCGAAATTAGAAAAAACCAACATAGTACTGATCACACTGTGGGGCTCAAACCCGAGTCCGCTGGGTGCAAGCCCAGAATTCTACCACTGAGCCACACCGGCGCTTGGCACTTCAAGGAAAACTTGCCTTGAGCAGGCTTGATATCAGAAAGCAACCATGTTAACATTACTGATAAAGTGTTTTAAAATAACGAAAGAACAAGCAGTCCGCTCAATGCAAATAGCGTGGCGAGTGGGTCGTCCAGCGCTTCAACCCAATAGAAAAGTACGTTTTTGTTCATCTACTACTTGTGCACATACCCACTTCAGGGATAATTTCTCATCGTCGTCAGCCACTGCATGAACAATTGGCACGAAATTCCTCGCACTAGTTTAGCGTATACGACGCTTCTCAGAAGAATGACAAAAATAGCCTAATGAATGCTGGCCCACTACCCTGAAATTTTCGTTATTAACACCGTAGTGGCCCCCAAGCAAGTGAGCTTGCAACAGGTACCCGATGAGTGTTTAGAAAAGGTTCTGAAAGGCCGCTCTTCTAGCTTTCGCTGTGAGTGGGCTGCGCCTTCCGCGCAGGCTTGGCGCATTTTTTTATCTGTGAAATTGATCGCTCACTTCTGGTAGAGATGTGAGCAGCGCCGGCAAATCGTATCTCTCGTTGGTGATTATTATACCTCTCAATGAATGCAGTTATCGCGCAGAAGTCTTCTTGAGTTTTGCGGGAGCTCACTGCACCCTTAATTCATGCTTTGTCCACTTGATGCGCTGTTTTGTGAACAAATACATGCATTCTTCACATGTATTACACAAAGCAATATCTGCCTAGGTGTCAAGCTCTTGAGGCACATTTTGTCTAAGCTTTTGCTGCCGAGCATAAACCTGGTTTTGGAAGCGACCATGTGCAATTAGAAATACAGTCCCCATGGCCTCATTACCGCAAAGTTTACCGCAGCACAGGTTTAGCAAGCCTGATATCCCCTCTGAAAATGTAATACGGACATCGCTGTTAATATATGAGCGTCGAATCGATATGTTAATGTGATGAAGATGCCATGCTCTGAAACTTGCAAAATACAACTACAATATTATAACATCTGGTGTATAGCAGCGGTACTTACATCAAGAAAGCTGCGCTAGCAAAAAACAGGAGATAGATTGCACGGAGACGTGGCATCATGATGTCGCGGCAATGCTCAACGAGGCAGCACTTGTTGTTTAGCAGACAATTTCAAAGCTCCCACGTATTTATATACGCAATGAGACTGACGTACGTGGACCGATTTGTGAGGCAGTTTTTATACCACTAAACACAGTTCTCATTATTACCAATGATGCATTGTTTCGTTACGCTTAAAAGTTTTTTACTGTGCCCAACATTCAATGTCGAATTCTTACTCACTCTATTTCCAAAACTGCAGAGATATAAATATTATATGAGAACAATACAAGAATCTCAGGGCTAGTTGTAAAGTTTAAACACCTTTCGCATTTTGAAGATGTTTCATTTCATGTGCAAATATATTGGTGATATACATAAGCTCAGCCACATATTGCTCTTCCACAATTTTAAATGCGAAAATGGTATGTGTTTCCACCGACTGTGATCATAAAAGAAAGGCGACCTTAGTGCAAGGTTGTGTACGTCCCGCGACCACCTGCATTCACGTTGGGGCACGACTAGAATGTTCAAGACACCTTTGCTGCTTTCTCGGTTAAAATAAATTACAGTATATCCACAGAGTGAATGATGATCAGTGGGGCGAAGCGTCTGTCCGTCCATCCGTGCTTTCCTCTCCCTGTTCGTTTGGCCATCTACCCTTGCTTGCCTCCATCCGTCCGTGCTTCTGTCTGTCCGTCCGTGTTTTCATCATTCTGTACATCCGTGCTTGCGTCCGTCCGTCTGTTCGTGCTTCCGTTCGTCTGTGCTTTAGACCATCCATCCATCTATTCATCTGTGCTTCCGTCCGTTCGTGCATGCTTCCGTTTATCTGTTTGCCCACGCATCCGTCCATACATGCGTTTGTCCTTCCGCGCTTTTGCCCGTCTCTCCGTCTGAGCTTCCGTTCGCTCGTCTGTGCGTCTACCTGTCCGTGCTTACGTCTGTCTGACTTTCTGTCTGCGGGTCCGTCCATTCATCTGTCTGTGTCTGTCCGTCCATCACTCTTTTGTCTGCCTGTTTCTGTCTGTCCGTCTGTCTGTCTGTGTGTTTGTTTGCTTGCCTGTCCACCAGCCTGTGTCGACATCGTGAACTAAATGAAAACGACTAACACCGCCTAGTGATAATATTTCCAAGGGCATATACACACAACACCATCTATTCATGACTAGATGTGGCTACATAATACAGCTACAACTACAACTACTGCTATTATTATTATTATTATTACTACTATTATTATTATTATTATTATTATTATTATTATTATTATTATTATTATTATTATTATTATTATTATTATTATTATTATTATAACGGAGGAAATGACCCACAGGGGAGCTTGAGTAAATGTGTCGCAGGGATCAGTGGGTATCGCGTTAATGCTGAGTTGTTGGGAATAGTTTCAATACGCTTATTGTTATTTTGTTTTAGTATTCCTATTTATTGAATGAAGGAGAAGCGTAGCCTTCAACATGTCGTGGCTTCCTGATGTGCGATCCAGTGCGTACATATACGGGTGGCCAGTGAACGGTTGTGCAGCTTGAGCAGTCGCTTTTTACTAGCAGACGCTGCCTGCGTCGGTCTTGCAAGACGAGAGATGATTTGGGAATGGTTAATTGTTATTTCGTTTTTATTTCACTTATTCATTGAATTACCGAAAAGCGTGCGACGCTCATGTGCGATTAAGTCTCCGCATATACAGGTTATCCAGTGAATAGTTCTGCAGCTTTCACACATGGTTTTAAAGGCGAATGCATTTTTTAAGCGGGCTACGTCAGGCATCCGGCGTTGTCCGCGGTGTTTGCGGCGGTGTCCACGCACCAGCAGGTGTTATCCTTCGCTCTCACTTTCTCTCCTACTGTCACAGCTGTGGGCACACGCGCATATCCTCACCCCTAGTGACGGAAGCTTGAGATGCGAGAGAGTGTAGAAGAAGGTATGTGCAGTGTTTTGCTGCTTCTTCTCTCATTCATTGCTCTTTCTCCTCCCTACATCCCACTTTCCCGTTCACTCGCGTCTCACTCTTGACTGTTTGCTGGCTGGCACCTTTCAAGAACAGGGGCGTTGTCAGTAATTTTCTTCGGGGGAGCAACCACACAAACCCGACTGCAGGGGGGGGGGGGTACACAGGCTTACCTTGGTTACATGACTATCCATGGTAGTTTGAGCAGATTGTGTATATGTACATCAAAGTCATGGGTCTCCCCACCAACTCTACTCATGCATATGCTTGTGAAGAAAGTATGTGAATGTAAAGCAATCGCAAGAAAATACACTAAGCGACAGGTACAGGGACCATTTGGAGCAATGGCCTCTCGTCGCACCACTGACAACTCTACAAAAACGCATCATTGCGACGCCCCACCCAATCGTCGGTGGTACTTAGAACATTATTTGTGCCTTATGCAATTGTTTGCGCATGCATTTGACCAGCGAATAGTTTGTAGGGCTTCATGAACTCGAGACAACAACGGTGAATGCTTTCGGCTCCGACTGTGGTTCGTTTTTTGCCGTTCTACAAGAACAATTAACGTGTGTTCATGCGTCGTTTTAGTGCTTCTCCGTGAATTGCGGGTGTTGTTCTCACCAAAATTCGCAGATACGAGCGTGACGACGCTGTTTTCTGTTTTCGAAACCTACTTAAGTTTTTCGCACGTGCGTGAGCTGTAAGCAATTTCCTTATTTGTGTCGCGAGGTATACGCGTGTCAGTAATAGCAGCCTATTCTCAGCTGTTTGAAGACAATGCGCTTTCGCACGTAAATGTTGCATGGGTATTTTAGCGTGCCTACTCTAACGTTTGCATTCCGTACGTGCGAACTGCCACGAGCGGCACGTTGGGGCAGCAGCGCCTTTTTAGGATTTCGACGATTACTTATTTCTATAATTAGAATTTATGGGCAGTATTTTGTGATATAGACTGGTATTCACTCATTTTCAGGCAGCAGCCAGTGTGCTGCCTACGCAGTGACACATTGGGACAAGTTTCATCAGCTTATTGCGCGGGTGCCATCACACAATAACCTGTTCAAACTAGTGAGTGAATGTCTGCAGCAAGCTACAGTACGACGACAGCGAAGCATAGACAAGTCAAACCTTGACTTGAAGTTCTTGAGACTACATGCTTGTCGGTGACGTGCTTACAGGAGGGCACAACGTTCTAAAGGAAGCTGTGATTGGACAATTTATAACCGCTTAGATGCAGCCATTACGCGGCACACAAAACAACTTCGTCGAAGAATCTGGGCCGCATTCTGTAGCTCGCTGCATAAGGCGAGCGTTTTTGAGAATGTATGGCGCATATTGAAGGCTGTCCGAACCCAACTACAGCATTGTGCATCACGACTGGACGGCCTCTAAAAATTTTTGATGAAGATTTTGACAATTATTTCACCTGTTGTATGTCAAAAGGCAACGCCAGTCATCGTTCCCAAACAATTTTATATGGACCTTCATGTGAAATGTATGAGGCAGAATTTACCCTGGACGACCTGTGTCATGCACTTAGCCTCTGTTACCGTCACACTGCCCTAGGGGAAGATGGTGTTACGTACCAAGCCTTGCGAAACATTGATAAAGTCTCTCATCAAAATATCCTGGACGAATACAACAAAGTGTGGCAAACGACTATGATTCCTGCTGAATGGAAATCGTCTGTGGTGAAGCCAATTTCAAAGCCTGGTCGCCCTGCACAACTCCTGAAGGCATACCGGTCAATATCACTAACTTCGATTGTTCTGAAGCTGATGGAACGTATGGTGCTGTTTCGTCTGGACGCCAGGTCACAACAGCTCACTTTCTTCTCTGATGTCACGAGCGGATTTTGTCGCCGCTGTGCAGCCCTTGACAGCATAGCAGATCTTGTATGATCACTTGAAACTGCTCGAGCAAACAGAGATTCAGCGTATGTTCTATTTCTTGGCATACAGCAGGCGTTTGACTCGGTGCCACATTTTATTCATTTATTTATTTATTCGAATTTACTACAGACCTAATGCAGGGCTATAGCAGGAGCGTATGAGTTATACAAAATTCATACAAACAGAGCAACACCAATATAAGAACAATAAAACTTAAATACATTACCGCAATAAATAGTAAAACATCACTATGGTATTGCGAACACTATCTTTACTTATTTTCTAAATGAAAATAGCGGCATTAATGAAATTTTGTAATGATGGTGAACAAATACAGCCCGGTAGGGTATTCCATAGGTCTATAGTACGTAGGAATAAACTAAATTTGAATGTGTTAGTACGAGCAAATAAAGGCTTTTTGTTCAAGATGGGGAGCTGCGGGTGCAAGATCCTTCCCTAAATGCGACGTAGTTACCACCAATGAGGCCAGGAGAGGAGCTGATGACTGCATAAAATAGTTTTAAAGATTCGATGCAATAGCGAGAATGTAATGGTACAATGTTCAGTGATTGCAGAGCCTGTGTTGGTGAGACGTTGTGGCTGTAGTTACGGCATATGACGCGGATGGCCTTACGTTGAATGCTATCAAGGATTTTTAGGTCGCCTTGTTTGTGTTGGTACCATACGACAGATGCGTATTCTAGAAAAAGGCGAATCAACGTTTTATACAGAAGTAATTTGGTATCACGGGGGGGTTTAGCCAAAGTACGGCGCAAATAACCTGCCTTGTTCAGAGCTTTCGCGCTGATATATTCAATGTGGTTGGTCAAGGAAAGATTTTTTGGCATAATCACGCCCAAATATTTATATATTGAGACTCTTTTAAGTTGTATACCATCCAAGTAATAATCAAACGAAAACGGATTCTCTGCATTGGTAAATGATATGACGACTGTTTTACTGCAATTGACGTTTTTTTACCATGTTTTACAAGAAGAGCTGAAAAAAATGAGCTATTGTGAGAGACGGTGATGATCTTCCGCAAAATTATTGGGTTCGTATATTACGCAATAGTCAGCATAAAGTCTTCTTTTAGATGACGTGCAGTGAGGTAAATCATTAATATTTATAAAGAATAATAATGGACCTAGTACAGATCTCTGAGGACCACCTGACGTGATGTCAACAAGGGATGAATCCACTGAGCTCAAGAAAACAAGTAGTGAGTGATAACGAGGAAAACTGGTGATACAAGAAACAAGACGGGAATTATTGAGTATGGTATTTAATTTCACAAGCATTTTAAAATGAAGAACAGAGTCAAAAGCTTTAGAGAAGTCAATAAAAATGGCATCTATTAGATCTTCTAAGTCTAGGCAAAAGGTGACGTCATGAACAAAATTGACTAATTGTGTAACCATGCTGTAGCCACGACAAAACCCGTGCTGAGCAGACGTTATGATTTCATTGGTGTCGAGGAAATCAATGATATGCTTGTGAATAAGTGTTCTAACATCCTGCATGATTGTGTTGTAAGAGATATGGACCTGTAATTAGATAAGAGTTGTTTATCACCAGATTAATACAAAGGCAAAACTTTCGCTGTTTTCCATGAGGATGGTACTTTGGAACAGTCTATGGTTTTCTTGAAATTACAGGGAGGTAACGGGCTGTCCATGTGGAGTATCTCACACAAAAGGAATTCAGTATGCCGTCAGAACCGGAACATTTCTTGGTGTCAAGATTCAAAATTAAGTTCGATACACCTTCAGTGCTTATTTATATATCACCTAGTTTATGGGTTTGTACGTCATGATTAAAAATTGGAACAACATGATTGTCGAGGGTAAAAATTGACTGAAAATAAAAGTCAAATGCACTAGAAACTACGACGGGGTTGTTTGTAATGGTGTCATTTCTCTTGAAACAGGAACTGGTTGTTGTACTAGGCAAGACTGAAGTCCAGAACCCGCGAGGATCGGATTTAGGTGATAAGGGAAGTTGTACAGAAAAGTAGAAGCCTTCAGCGTTTTTCGTGCAAGCGCGAAGTTCCGCCTTGGCTTTCTTAAAAGTAGCTTGAAGCTCAGGGTTGGCATGTCTTGTTTTACGCAGTCTGGCAACACGGCGAGATAAATGCAATATATACCTGTTAATCCAAGGCCGATTGTTATTCACCTTTTTTGTTTTTGATGAATTGTAAGTATTGATGCGGAATTTCACTAATGTCTCAAAATAACCAACAACACTGTCGACAGGAGACGCAGTGCTAAGGGACAAGAAATGGTCAAAGTTATCTGCCAGAGTATCAGAGATAGACGTATCATCAGCCTTGTTGAAATCCCAAAATGTAGAGTAGCTGTAGCGTTCATGCGGGATAGGACAATTGATGTGTACAAGGACAGCGTCACGGTCCGAAATGCCTTCTAATATATTGTATAAAAAGCCTAAGTTAGCAAGACTGTCACTGATAAAGACTAGGTCGAGTATAGAGTTCTGCCACGTGCTCTTTTCAACTACTTGTATCAGGTCACGGGACAAGGAAAATGAAATTCATACCCTACAGATAGATGAATTAGTGGTGGAATATGTGAGGGAAGGCCAATGAATGCCCAGAACATTGAAGTCGCCAAGAATGATGAAGTTTGTGCTGTCGAGACTACGGTCATGGTTGAGCTGAGAAATGTTATCGAAGAAGTCACTGAAGCTATCAGGAGGGCGATAAAGACCACCAATTTTTAAATTCTGCTTATGCGCTAGTATCCTGCACCAAACTGATTCTACAATAGGAGGGCCTGAAAAAATTTTAAAGTTAAAATCTGCGCGCAAGACTAAAGTGGCGCCTCCCCCTTTCTTATACTGGCGGTCGCACCAGATGGCGATGTAACCAGAAGGAGTGAATTCCGTATCATGGGAATCTTCATGAAGCCATGTTTCAGTGATGCATATATTATGAGGGGAAGATGAATAAACTAGTGGAAGAAACTGAAAATTTTTTTAGTTATGCTTCCAGCATAAACATTAAAAATTGACAGCTGCGAAATAGTTGAATGGAAATGTCAACCTAATGAAAATGATGCCTTTGGAGGTCTGGTGCGTATAGATTCAAAACCAGGAGCTCGAACCAAGCTATTCGTGACGCTGTCTCCGTTATAACGAATATTATCAATGAATAGGTGATCAAATCTCATTTTAGTGTAAGAGTCATTGTTACGTTGCTCAACTAAAGCATCTCACAGTTTCTTGCGCGCTCAGCGCACCCTAGATAAAAAAATCTTCAGAGAGCTTTAGACCAGTTTGTTTTAACTTATTCACGTTTTTTAGCATTGCCAGCTTATCACTGAAATCAAGCAACTTTATAATAATAGGATGAGACTGTCCAGGGCGCATAAAGCTTGTTGAATACGTTCGAAACCTTGGACCGCAGTATGTCGTGAGACTCGTTCGTATCTTTAGGTATACCATGAAGAACAATGTTTTTCTCCGTGAACGATTTTCTAGATCAACGCATTTCGTGGTTAGTTCAGCGACATTGAGCCTTAAGGGAACCATCTCAGGGTGAAGTTGATATGAGTCTTTATCCGCCAGCGCGGTGGAAAGCGTATTCTTGAGAGCAGCCACACGTGATTCCAAGGTATTTAAACGAATATTCACAGCAATTTTTATATCTGATATGTCTTGACACATACTTTTCGGGCAGGCAGCTAAATTAGCGATCATCTTCACAAGAGAAAGGTTGTCACAACTAGACAGTACTAGTTAAGCTGATATCTCAAGGGAGTTAAAAGGGCTTGCAAGGGATTCATCAGATTTGGTCGTTTTAGAGGACACAGGTTTCCTGGGACCAGGATTAAGCTCAACGTCACCGAGCATGAGAAGACGATCAAGATGATTTATAACGTAAGAACAATTGCAAGTAATATACTACTTAAACAATCGTGAGGGCAACATAGCAGCAGGAGGAATCGATAATCAGAACGAATACAGTACGAATTGTCGAGATAACGTACCTATATAAACACAAAAAAAGCTTTTAGGCAACATGCTGAAGCTGCTGCTGCTGCATTGCTCACTGCCGGGACACTTGAAAATTGGAGTATTTATATTGCCGATGCTTGACGGCACCGATTTGATGTCGTCACTTGTCGGAGCTTTGACGGTAGGGGCGTCGATAGAATGCGCAGCAACACCAGAGACGCTGGAGCTTGCGAGGAAACACATGCCTATCATGCACTTGGATGACAGGGCAGTAACACAGGGAACTACCCGTGACCGCCACGTGCTCGAACATTGCAGTATGTATCGTGCTCTTGAACCAAGAATTGGGGCCGGCGAAATCCAGGAGCTGTATAAACAAGAAGCTTTTAGGCAACATGCTAAAGCTGCTGCTGCTGCGTTGCCCACTCAAATCGCCTTATGCCCACTCTGATCGCCACTATAATCTCCAATCGCCTTTTGTGGGCAATGCTGCTGCATTGCCCACAAAAGGCGATTATTTGTGCACTGACGAATTGAGGAATTTCAGGTCGTCTGTTAGACTTTCTCCATGATGTTCAACCTGAGCGCAGAAGGAAAGTGCGCATTGGAGAAGTACAGAGTCAATCTCGCGCTGTTAAATGTGACGTCCCACAAGGCAGCGTCTTGTCGCCGCTTCTTTTTAGCAGCGTACTTGCTGGACGTCCAGCCGTTTACCGCAAGAATCTGACTTTCCTACAGGCATGGCGATTGATGCTGATGACATCGCACTTCAGGTCAGTGATCCATCACACCATGCTCCACGTCTTCGTGGTATATTGCAGCGACCTCTGAATGCAACTTCAGAATACCGGGTGGAGGTTGGCCTGTAGGTTTAAGCTGTTTTGGCTGACTTCGCAGGTTTCACATGCGAAGTCAGCTGCGATCACGTATCATCCAAGGCAACGCACTTGTCAAAGCCTTACCAGGCTTAACCTCGGAGAGACACCAATACAGTGGGTACGCCAACATCGCTACCTGGGTGAAATGATCAATGATCGCCTTTCTTGGCGCGCTGCTGTTAAAACTTTGAGGCCAAAATCGCTGTCCCTCTTCAAGTATGCAGCCGCCTTGACTGCTATGGGTGAGGGCATTGATCAAAAGGTGGCACTACAGGTTTACCAGTCAGCTGTACTCTCTTGCGTGATGTATGCCTTGCCACTCTTGAATGTACTGCTTGTTTTAATGTGTCAGCTGGAACGGGATCATCGTGTTGCCCTCTGAGTACTGTTTGGCTTACCTCATGACGCACAAACCATCCCACTACTGACTGAAGCACAGCAGTTGCCGCTAAGGCTGCAAGCTGACCAGAGAGTGCTACATCATATTGAGCGTCTGAACTGAGCCCCACATGGAGAGACACTCCTTTACAGGTTGTTACAGCGCCCACTTTCTCGGATGGGCGGCTTTGTTCAGTGACATTACTGGCAGTTGCGGCGAAACTAATGAGTTTCCAGCTTCGTCTGAGCACAGGTCATGTGCCTTCCCTACTCATCTGTCAATTCCAAGAATACGCAAAACGTGTGACCAACCTGTTTCGGAACTATACTAATTAGCCCATTCAGACTAATTTGAAAACATCGAAGACTATGCAAAAGTATTGACGGAGACGCTTCTGTATGCAGCGATGGCCTGAGCACTTCTGCAGTTTTCTTCTGCCCTTCAACAGATATCAGGGGGTTGTTTAAAATACCACAGCCCTCACAGTCATTGACGGGGGAGATAGCAGCCATTGATGTCGCCCTTAAGTACGTACAAGAAGGGTTACATGAATTGAAGGTTGTCATCCTCACCGACCCTCGTGGTGCCCTTAGCAGACTCACCAGCAAGGAGACCAACAGCCCTATTCTGAGCAGCATCATGGAATCCGATAACAATATTCTGTCACGTGGGGTATTCCTAGCTGCACAGAGGGCACCTTCGCACGTGAGTATTGCGGGCAATGAAAAAGCGGATCGCCTTGCTTCGTCCTGCAACCATGATGGCTGCGACTGCCCGGGAATTCTACGTACGATGGACAACACTCATCTGCTTATACGCCGACACCTCCTAAAGCAGCCCCCAGACCTGCGTGTGGTGAATAGATCGTTCCCTCACCGTGTTCGTGGCCGTGGCTTGCCTCGTAGTTTCCCAGCACTGTTGTACAAACTAAAAGTGGGCTCTGTGCTGGTTCATGAACGACTACACCGTCAAGGGCGTGTGGACCGCCCGTGGTGCGCAGCATGTGGCTCCTGCGAAACACTTGAGCATCTCGTAGTGCACTGTCCCACATTTGTTACGCAGCGGTCTTCGCTGAATAAGGAATATGAATTCCCAGGACTTAAGTGCACGACTGTAGACGACTACCTCTTTTCAAGTGGCAGTGCTTCCTGACATGGTCATGCCCAGCAAGCTCGCCTTACATTTATGAACCAAACGAACCAGGCTACCCGTTTAAACACGATCTTTTTTTTCTTTTTTAGTATTTTTATTTATGTTTTCACTCATACTCGTCGAAGCCTTCGTCATTTTTTCCTTCCTCGCCTTCTTTCCTCTTGCTTCCGTCTAAGTTTTGTTTCCTTTGTTTCTTCCCTCCTCCCAAAAGAGTGAGTAGGTGTTGTGTCCCTCCAGGTGACAGTTCCCAGCTTGCTTTCTCTTTTTTCCGCTGTGTCCTTGGTATCTGTGTATGCAAATCAAATAATAATAATAATAATAATAATAATAATAATAATAATAATAAACGGATCTTATTCAGGCGGAGTGGTAAGTTTTACCTTTATTCAGCATCAGACCGCTGTTCAAGTGAATGCTGAAACGCGCACCTAGTTCAAATATAACGTACACAAATTAGTGGCAGACAGGCAGGTCTCCCTTCAAATAATTATTGCTTCTGCGCATCTCTTTCGCGAACTTCCGCGTGCAGATGTGGTCAAGAAATGCTGCAGAACAAACCTCTAAATCTTTATTGTTACTGCATGCAGTTGCTGTTTAGAAAATGGAGATTTTTATAGGTGGTACATTATCTCCACAGCTGTACACTGGTTGACTTGGTCATGGCTCACTTTAGCTAATCCATACTGGAATAGCGAAACTGTACTTAATAATCAAAAGAGTGATCAAATGTTGGTGTCTTAGGCTCTCCTGCAGACTTCGGCACTTGAATTCAGTATACTTGATGTTCAAGTTCATGATCAAGTTACGCAACCACTAAAGAAGCATCAACCAACCGATTTTCAATTTTGATCTTTCTCAGTCTCGCTGCCTTCCGTTTGTTTTTTTTCCATTCTTTCCTGAAATTGTAAGTACAAATTGTTTTGTAGAACACGAGCATCAACATATAGGCCAGTGATGATTAGTGGAGTTTATTGGCGCAAGGGCCAGATGTGGCCAAAGAGCGCCAGAGCGATGATAATGAACTCTGCGATGTGCAGTGTAGATAAAACAGATGTGACGTGGCTGTAAATGGGCCTGAAAAACAGTCGCTGTAGGTGCGTAAAAATATATATATAGTAAAATTAAGGCAATCACAAATGATGTGTGCTATGGGGACATAAAATGGTTTAAAAAGATATGTATGTTAAATAAAAACTTGGCATGGAGCACCAGAGCCTTGACAGAGCCTTTAAAACAAGAGCATGGAGGCCTGAGCTCATTGAAAGCTGCTATCACAGCGGCATCCTCTGAACAGAGGATGCGCTATGAACCTGTTGGGCTAAAAACATTCAATGTTGGGCTAAAAACATTCAATACTACAACCTTTAAAAAGCGTAAAACTGATTTTGCATCAAAAAGCGGTTCTTCACCAGGAAACATAATCGGATGTAAAGGAAGATTATAGCGGTATGCTAAAGCAAAATATTTCTTTCTCTCACTTTCAGCTTGCGGACACTCCAGAAGGACGTGGAGGATGGTTAGCCTCTCACCACATCTACCGCAAGTAGGAGGTTCATCACCAGTCAGCAGAAACTTATGGGTATCATAAGTGTGTCCTATTCTGAGGTGACAAAATAGGACATCAGTTCGCCGTGTTCTTGTAGCGGAGGGCCAGTAACCCAACCACGGCTTAATAAAGTGAAGCTTATTATTTATTTCTGTGTCCCACAAGCGCTGCCAGTGGTTTCGCAGTTTGTTACGTAGGAAGGATTTTAAATCTGTTGCAGGGACAGTAACTGTGGGGTTAATAGCGCGCAATATAATTGACATGGCCATTTGGTCAGCTAACACATTGCCCTCGATGCTTCTATGGCCAGGAACCCAGCAAATAGTAACATGCTGGTTGAACATATACGCTGCACACAAAACTGAATACAGCTCAATTATTACTGGATTTCTGAATCTAAAAAGGGATCTTAATGCATTTACGATGCTTAACGAGTCTGTGAATATAATTGACTTTTGTATGTTATATTACCGTATATGCTTCACAGCCGACAATAGTGCATAACCCTCAGAAGTAAATATACTCGTTTCCGGGTGCAACACACCGGGTTCCGAAAAGGATGGTCCGACGGCTGCATAAGCCACCCCTCCATGCGACTTAGAAGCGTCAGTATAAAACTCTACGCATGAGTAGTTGGACTGGAGTTGTCGGAAGTGCAATTTAATATGTACTTCTGGTGCATGTTTAGAGATCTCGGCAAAGGAATTGTCACAATGTATGAGCTGCCACTGCCACGGCGGTAAATGTTTTGTTGTGGGCATAGGACAAAGTTGTAGCAGCGGAACACCCATTTCCTCGCTCATGGTTCTCACACGAAAAGAGAACAGCTTTCTCGCTGCGGGTCGATTATGGTAGAAGGTGGCAGCGGTCATATCATTAATAGCTGAATAAGAAGGATGTTTTACGGTTGCGCGTACCTTTATAAAATAAGTGAAACTGCTATAGGATCGCTGCAGGTGAAGTGACCACTGATTCGACTATACATAGAGACTCTGGATCAGACTTGTCCTGAAAGCACCGGTGTCCAGTCGGATACCAAGATGGTGAACGGGGTCTAGGATTTTCAAAGCACTTGGCGTTGCGAAATGATAAATTATAGAGGCGTAATCAAGGCGCGACAAAACAAGGCTTTTGTACAAGTTCAAGAGACACTTCCGATCACTACCCCATGTTGTACGTTATAGGAGCTTTAGGAGGTTCATCACTTTCAGACATTTCATTTTTACATGTTTAATATGGGGAATATACGTGAGCTTAGAATCTAACGTGGTTCCTTGAAATTTATGCTCGCTGCTCACAGAGATTCGAATTCCCTTGATCACAATATTTGGTAGTGGCATTACCCCTTGTTAGTTGGAGAAGAGTACGCAAGTACTTTTCTGGGTGTTAATTTTAAGACCATTCTCATCCGCCCATTTAGAAAATTTATTCATTCCAAGCTGCACTTGTTGTTCGCAGATAGACATATTGCATGATTTGAAACTCATCTGCACATCATCAACATACACAGAATAAAACATCGCGCTTGAAATGACTGACTGCAGGGAGTTCATTTTCACAAGAAAGAGTGTGGAACTAAGCACGCCCCCTTGCGGAACACCAGTCTCTTGGGTAAATAATCTAGAGAGAGCATTTCCCACTTTTACGCGAAAGGTTCGGTTAGACAGATAACTTTTATTTGTGTTTAGCATGTTCCCATGGATGCCCATGGCAGCAAGGTCACGTAGAATCCCGAATCGCCATGTGGTATCGTACGCTTTCTCCAGGTCTAAGAATACCGAAAGTAAAAACTGCCTATAAATAAATGCATCTCTGATATATGTCTCTCTGCGAAGAAGGTGGTCTATTGTGGACCTCCCCTCTCCGAAACCACACTGAAGGGGGTCAGTATATTGTTACGTTCTAGGAAGTGGGTTAAGCGCCGGTTTAACATTTTCTCATATAATTTACACAAACAGCTTGTTAACGCTATTGGCCTGTAGCTGGCGGCCAACGACGGGTCTTTGCCTTGTTTAGGTGCCAGGATGACTATCGCTTCTTTCCATGACAATGGAATATATCCAGCTTCCAACATGGTATTGAAGAGAGTTAGGAGCGTTTTTAGTGCTTCTGGGTGAAGATACTTGATCATTGCGTACGTTATACGATCGCCACCTGGCGCCGAGTTGTTGCAGTACGTAAGAGATGCCGTAAGTTCAGCTAATGAAAATGGGCAGTTGTAAGCCTCGCTTGATGGACGTTTAGAATTAAGGGGTTGCCACTGTTCGCGTTCTTTGAATCTTAAGAACGTTTCTGTGTAGTGCGATGCACTTGCGACGTATTCAAAGTGTTCGCCTAGGCAGTCCACCTGCTCCTCCAGGCTCTCCCCTCGGCTACTTACCAAAGGTAGGGGGTGTGACTCCCGACCCATTAACTTGTTTACCCTATTCCAAACCTTCGTTTTACCCGTGTAAGAATTTATACCGTAGTTGTACCTATTCCAACTTTCTTTCTTTGCAAGACAACGCGTTCTTCTGGCTTCGGACTTAACCTGTTTGAAATTGTTGAGGTTTTCAGCCGTTGGGTAATTTCGGAGTAGTCTCTAAGCTTTATTTTGTCTATTGCGCGCTTCCCGACAATCGTCGTTCCACCATGGGATGCGACGTTTATTGGTCATTCCGCTGGTTTGCTTGATACATTTCACTGCAGCGTCAATAATAAAACCTGTTAGGTATGCTGCAGCATCGTCTATATTAAAATCAGCAATCTCATCTCCGTCTAAAAATGTAATTTCTCGAAACAGTCCCAGTTGGCTGACTTGGTGTTCCAGCGAGGAAATTCAGGCGAGCATGTATAATTTTTTGTTAACTTTAATATAATCGAGAAGTGGTCACTCCCAAAAGGGTTCTTGAGAACGAACCACTCCAGATATGGAATTATAGCAGTCGAGACAATACTCAGGTCTTTAGAAGAGTATGTGTTGTGTGTAGGGCTATAATACGTTGGTTCTTTTTTGTTTAGTAGACATGCACCTGACGAAAACAAAGTGTTGCGCGTCCTCGCGCATCTAAACGGGAGTCGCCCCATAGAGAATTATGTGCATTTAGATCGCCAACGACTATGCATGGCGGAGGAAGTTCATCAATGAAGCTTTGAAATTGTGTCTTTGAATGTTGATAGCACGGGGGAATGTAAATAGAGGTAAGTGTTAGTAGCTTCCTGAACAGCACTGCTCGGACAGCAACTGCCTCAAGAGAAGTACGGAGGTTTAATTGATTACAGGCAACACCTTTATCGACTATTATAGCGACACCGCCCGACGAAGCGGCAGCGTTGTCACGGTCTTCGTGGAAGATGGCATAATGCTTTAGAAAGTTTGTTTGTGTGGACTTCTGATGTGTTTCCTGAACACACAGCACCTTTGCAGTATGTTTATTAAGAAGTTCTCTAATATCATCGAGGTTATGGAGAAGTCCTCTAACAATCCACTGTAACATCTGTGTATCCATTTACATGTGTTTTGTGCTGTGTGCTCAAGGATGGAAAGTTAGCTCAAGGACCCTTTTCAGGGGCCATGACACGAGATTTTTCTTTTTTGGATCAGTCGACGGAGTTGCGCCGATTCTTAGGCGCCGGCTGCGTCCTCACGCTCGGTGTTGTGTCCATTGCCTCTTGCGAGGCGCTGGACACGCGATCTTGCGAGCGCTGCGTTTGTTTTGAGGGCCTCGCCTCAAAGGACGAGACCTTCGCGGCCCCCAGCCCGAGGGTTGGTGGGTCTTTCTTAGATGGCGGAGCAGCACTGGCTGCAATTGCCAAGGGGGCGGATGGCGTCACCGCTGACTCACTACGCGTGTGCCAGACAGGCGCCGGGGGCCGTCGTGGCGCTGCCCCCTAACACGCCACTTCGGCTAAGCTGGTTTCTGGTAGGTAGGACACCTGCCTTCGTGCCTCCCTAAATAAAATGTTTTGTTTTACTTTTTTACTTTAATTGTGACAATTTCCTTTTCTTTTTTCCAGCATGGGCATGACCGCGAGTACGCGGCATGCTCCCCATTACAGCTCGCACAGAGAAGAGAGTTTTCACAAGCATCGGATGTGTGTTCTTCAGCACTGCATTTCGCGCAAGTTAGGCGGCCTCGGCAGTTCTGAAAACTGTGGCCGAACCGCTGGCATTTGAAACATCGGAGAGGGTTTGGTATATATGGCCTCACTTGAAGTCTGATATACCCAGCCTCAATGGAGTCGGGCAGTACACTTGAATTGAAGGTGAGTATCAGGTGCTTAGTCTGGATTTCTTTGGCCTCACGCCTCATCCTAATTCGTTTCACGTTGATGATATTCTGTTCGCTAAAACCCTCCAGGAGTTCAGCCTCCGTAAGCCCTAACAGGTCATCATCTGTAACAACACCACGGGTGGTGATCATGGTTTGGTGTGGGGTTCCTATTAATTTGGTATCTCCAAATTTCACTAGATTAGAAAATTTTTCAAACTGTTTCTGGTCACGAAGCTCCAACAGGAGGTCACCACTTGCCATTCTCGATGCTTTATATCCTGGGAGAAAGATTTCAGTCAAAGACTTCGAAACAAGAAAAGGTGAAATTGTTCTCACTGGTTTGCCGGGTGTGTCAGCGTGGATAACGTGGAATCGGGGGAAGATACTCTCTGGTGACCAAAAAACTGGAATACTTCATCGGTGTGCCCTCTCTTCTGAGGGCGCACCGATGAAGCTACTACACAAAGTTAGTGAGCACTGGTTATTACAAAACATGACATGGTGCTGATAATGTGCAGTTATTGTTGGGATTTAGCAATAAAAGACAAAAAAGTACTTTCACACACCTGGCGAGCAGGAAAGTTAGCCAAAATTACTGCAATCTCATATTTTCTGATTACCTTAAGACAATTTTTTCTTCATAAAAATGCTTGCTGCTTAAATATTGAAAATTTCAGATTTTGATATTGGATAGTTTTTTTTCGCCTCGTCAGTAATGCCTGAACAAGTGGATCCGTAAGTTTGTGAATTCAAGTTGTTATAATTCATGAACTATTCGTCAGAAAGCAAAACAATTACGCGTAAACATCAGGAATATTGTGTCTGGAAACCCACTCAATAATGTTGTTCTACAGAAAAAAACATGTTATCCACTCATAAAGTTACATTGTTCTACCCCATTTGATTGAAGCCTGCATAACTTTCTGATTGATTTACTGGCTACACCTTTTTATAGAAACCTTGCATAATGCTTCATGAAGAGGCCCAGAAAATTTCATTTGGTAATGTTGAACAGTTTTGCCACAGTGCTAGTGCAACAGAGGCATGTACAGTAAAAACACTAGTCTTAGCTCGCCCTGTTTGGATTGCTATGTAATACCGCTTGAGACTAGGCGAAAATAGTAGCTGTCATTAGAAAGTGAAATATCTGAGCATTCTAATGCAACAAAATTCACATAAATAGGCTGAGCATATAACGTCAGCCAACAATCACTAATATGTAGAGTGGGTATTGTCGGAGTGGTACCGCTCCCTAATAAATCTTTTGTTGGACTAGTTGGTACATCCTTACTAAATTACAAATAGACGCATATCATTGGGGAAGAAAACTGAGGACAAAATAGAAAGTGCGTCACTCGCCACATACTACATTTTCAGAAAATCAGCAAAATATACAAGTGTACCAACCATGCGCGCGCACATTGCCTCACATGCTAGTCAAAAAACATGCGATAATATTCACAACAAAATAATGCAGACAAAAAAGCCACCAAGCGAAAAAAGTTTCTCAAAAATGAAATTTTCAAACAGATGTATCACTAACATGTGTTTTTATGTTGTATGCTTCAATAATTTTACCTGTCAAGGTATTTTTACCCTTTCCAAGGGCGGTCACACTGAAAAACTTAGCCTCACTCTTTCAGGAACCACTATGTGCAGCAAACGTGTGGGTGCATGAAGGGCAGAATCAGAGAGCAAGAGCTTTTGGGAAAAATGAACTTTTGCCACATTTATTCAATATGCACGCGCACGGCAGCTACGGGTATATATTTCGCTAGTTTTCTGAGAATAGAGTCAGTTGCGAGTGACGCCCTTTCTGTTTTGTCCTTAATTTTCCCCCCATGGTATGCACCTTTGTGAAAGCTTAGCAACATCAAAGTTTTTCTTTTCACCTGTCCACCTAGTTACAGCAAGAGTGAGCTACACACAGAAAAAAAACAAGAAAGAAAAACATCAAACCATGAACGAAAATAAAAACTTCAGGAGAAAAGCGAAAAGAGAAAGCTACAGCCTGACAACTCACATCCCTAAATCACTCCAAAAGAGAATGCTCCTTATCTCAAAGAAGCAACGACAGCATGCTTACACATGCGTCAGTTGACCTTCCAATCTCCTCCGCCTCAACTATCTTCCTGACCCTATGACCTGGACTAAATACAAGGAACAAACTGTCTTCGAAAATGGGCCTAACCTATCCACCCACGAAAATATTCTGAGAAGCCTTAAAACTTCTGCTTATACACTGCAAGGATGCTCACAGAGTGTAACATTAGGTGATGTCTGAGCCACTGACCTCCTGCATGTAACAAAACGAAAGGAGCATTGAAGGGCTCATTTTTCTTCCATAGACTCAGCCTGAGCACTCCCACAAAAAATTTATAGCATTTTTTCTGTTGCAATAAGTAGATAACGCCACACTCATCATGGATGGAATGGTTAGTTACTTGAAAAAAGTTTTTGCAGTGCTCAGTTACAATTTAAGTTTCAGAGTGCGCCGACTGAGGTCGAACCTAACGGGGCTTTCATGCGAACATAGCTGGTGACATGAACACAAAACCCCATGCACGCGGTCACCGCACCGACAACTTTCTTAAACGAAGGCTGTCTAGGTAAATGTGCATTATACACTCTAAGGCAAAAGGGTGTTGAAAGGGTGTGTGGTTCGTCCTTTTGGGGACTCATTGGGTTGCCACAACGATTAATCCCCTTAAGGACTAACGGCACCGCGTCTAAATGTTAGTCCCCTCAAGGGACTTACACTTAGCTCTCACATTTACATCTTGGTGAGTAACCGTTAGTCCCACAGTTCACCCCGAAGGACTAACATTTAGTCCTCACACTGGCACCTTATAGAACTGCTAATTCCCTAATTTACACCTTACCGGGCCACCGTTAGTCCTCACAGTTGCACCTTGCCAGACAAACGGTTGATCCACTCAAGTACTTCAATCTGATGAACTTTTTCTCCCGAGCTCAAACATTGTTTTTGTTTATTTTCCGCCAGGCCTAATACTTTTTTCTCCTGCTTTTCTGGGCAGTGGGCATCAAATTACGCAGAAAAGAACACGTGAAAAAGTAGTTAGCCACCTATGTGTAACTGCTTTCACAGTCACGGCAACAACGAAAGACAAAAGTGAGACATCAAAATCTTTTATTTTCCTAATTACACATGACGTTTCCCCGTTCTTTTAGGTGAATTCAAGGTGCAGTGTACAAGTCCAGTCTCATTGCCAATTCTTGTTCACTCCTTGGGGAGCTCCTCCGACGGAAACGATAGATGACAGGCACTGCAGACGCCAGCGCACGCAGCCTTCTGCCTGTTGTGTTCCCACCGCTGCACGTACAATAATATAGTGAAAATAGTTAGGCACACGTCACAGAAGATGAAAATGCATGAATATGACAAGTCAGGCACGTTAGTATAAAAACAAGCGTTAAAATATGACACACAAATATACCTTCACATCTCGCACAGTCTTTCTGAAGCTGCTCTGACGAAAGAGATGGATGACGGGCATCGCAGACGCCAGCGCACAGTCTTCAGCATGGTGTGTGCCCACGACTGCACAATGAGTATGTAAAATAGTGAGTCACACGTGACAGAGGATGAATACAAACGCACATGAGAAATACGTGCAAGGTGAAATGAAAACATATGTGAGATATGACATACTAATAAATTCACCGTGATGTCACACATCGTCACACTCATTTCGATCCCCGTAGCGCAACAGGCCGCCACAGTCACAACTACGCGAACCACCGTGCCGCTAACAAGACGGCGAGTCCTAAGCGAGCGACGTCGTTCAGCTCGAGCAAGCGAACGCGAGACCAAACACGGCAATGCACACCAGCGAACTTCGAACAGGAGAGTGAGCGTACGCTTGGCCGCCGCCACGAAGAGCGCCGAGCTGGTTTGCAGCTAGCGCCGAATAAATCGACGGTAATGCGGCCCTTTTCCACAGACTCGAGCGAGTGCAGCGCACAAACGCGAGTCTGCCACCGTGGCCATTGGACTGCGCCGAGCTGCTTGCGATCGACTGACGCGGAAGCCAACTCGAATGGCGACCAATTTTCAGTGAGTTCCGACGCTAGCGAAAGCCCCGGTAGCCCGGGCTGGTGCACCTACAGCACGCGACATACTACAACCAAGCTGTTTAGTAGAACCATCAACGTCTTTTCGACGACTCCCAACACAGCGACGAGGTCTCAGCCCAATATCATCAGCACGGAGATCATCGCAGCAGCGAAGACAGGCGAGCACTGGATGAGCGAGCGTGTGGGAGGCCGATGGCAATGGCGGCCAATTGCCAGGCGGTCGCAAAGCACAGGTGAACTTCAGACGCCGAAACTGACCTTCGCGATGCATTTCGTGTGTGTGATATACAACACGACCAATCCCGTTGCCGGCAAGCGCGATCCGTATCGCACACGCGACAAGTAGAGTAGAATAAAGAATGATAACCTACTTGACTTGCAATCCAGCGCTGTTTTCTGCCCTGAGTCGGGCTGAAGTATATATCCGATAGGCCTGTTCTTCTCGGCCGCCATATTGGCCTTCCCAACTGTTGCTGTCGCGTGTTGATCGTGACTATCTTGAAGCCAGAGATATACAGCGCGGCGCGGTGACCAGTCTAGGCTTGCTCCAGACTTCATGGGTACAGCGAAACGTTAAAGCAGCAGCCCATGCTCATCCAGGCGTACACACAAGCACCACGTCGTACTTCTTAAATCGTCGAATCCAGGCGGCCGTAGTCGAGCACCACGAGTGCGACGCTACGCAACTGCCGCCGGCAAAATACTGGGAATGACTGAGCCAGCAGAGGAGAAGAACATGTGTTCTGTAGAGAAGGAGGGTTGGTCACCTTGGCGACGCTTTTCGCGCTACCTGCGAAACCCGGGCAGTTCATCTTTACTGAAGAGTAAGTGATTTCGCGCCATACGCTTCACTTTGTGGTTGCTCCTCAACGGTCTATCTGTTCATCCCGCGCGCCTATTGGGCTCCGTTACTTCTTTTTCGGGTAATTTTGCCTTTGAGTGTATTGCCACGTTCCATTTTTCAAGTTTTGTTATCGCCCCAACACATAACACAATTCTCAGCGCAAACCACGCCTGCAGTTTTTGAGAAGCTTCAAGACTGTAGTAGATCATTTCGATAAGATCACGCCCAATCCGCGAACTGTACAGATTATTCTAGAACCTATGTCACCGCCAGCGATAATGCTAGAACATTCGATAGCAAGAGTGTAACTGCCGACGCACTTCGCCGCTTGTCAGTAGATCGAGGGCCGACGCTTCGTTCGCCGCTATCAGTCCAAGACTGCTACTGTTGTCCGACTTTCCCTTTACTGGGCGCAGGTTCGCCCAAATAAACAAATCATTATTCGACTCGCAGTGTGCTCCATTCGTCCACGTCATGACCCTCGTGACATCTGATGGAGATGCTAGGTATCGATCCCAGTACCTCTCGCAGTATCAATCCCAGTACCACTCGCAGTATCGATCCCAGTACCTCTTGGGAACGATAACTGCCGACGACTTCGCTGAAGGACAGAATGCCCACCCCGAACTTTAGGCCCGAATAGAATACCTCGAAGGCAGGACCACCAAAGTCCCGAAGGTATTTAAATGCGCACTTCCGTCGTTCTTCCTTCGAAACGGTCAGCTCTAAAAGAAAAAAATTTCACCGCTTCGAGCCTAGTACCCCCTTGTGGTGCCTTCATCTCTACGACCAAAGCTCCTCCAGGCCCTGCACGAAGATCTGACGGCAGGGCACCTCGGTGTTTCCCGCGCGCTCGCCAGGATACAAGAAACGTACTATTGGCCACGTCTTACCACCGACGCCACTCGTTATGTGAGGACATGCCGGAATTGTCAGTGATGCAAGACGCCGCCGAGAAGGCAAGCGGGACTTTTGCAGCCAATTGAACCACCTCGCCGACCATTCCAGCAGATTTGTATGGACGTACTGGTGGCCGTTCCCGACGTCGGCTGTCGAAAATAGGTGGATCGTGGTAGCTACCGACTGCCTCACCCGCTACACCGAGACAAAAGCTTCCTTGGGCAGTGCCTCCGAGGAAGCTATGTCGTTCGTTGAAAATATCGTCCTACGTCATGGCGCCCCGGAGCTCCTCATCACCGACAGAAAAACGACATTCACTGCTTACCTAGCTCAAGCGATCTTGGCATACAGCCAGACAAACCACCGCCGGCGACATCGTACCACCCACAGACCAACAGCCTCACCGAGCGGCTAAACAAGACGATCACCGACATGCTGGCAATGTACGTCGATGTCGAACACAAGACGTGGGATGCCATTCTTCCGTATGTGACCTTCGCATACAACACGGCGGTGCAGGAGATGACGCAGATATCTCCATACAAATTGGTCTACGGAAGGATCCCGGCAACGACGCTCGATGCCATGTTACCCAACGTCACCGACAAAGAAAACCTCGATGTGAGCGAGTACCTTCAACGCGCCGAAGAAGCCCGACCACTTGCACGTCTCCGTATCAAGAATCAACAGACGACCAACAGCAGCCATTACAATCTTTGGCGACGCTTCGTGGAATAGCATCCCGGTGAACGTGTTTGGGTGCGGACGCCGATACGGCGACGTGGAATCAGTTAAAGGCTTCTGCGACGATACTTTGGATCATACAGGGTGGTTCAATGTCTCGGACCACTTGATTACGAGGTTTTCCCCGACGGCATCACGAACTCTCAACGACGCCGATTGTGACTTGAAGTCGTCCATGTCACGCGCCTCAAGTCATTTCATGAGCGTTAATAAACTGAAACAGTGTTTTTTGTATTACTGCTGTATCGTAATTTATTCATTGTACTTTCTTGCATTATTGTTCTACCTTTATCTTTAAATAAATCATCGGGACAATGCCTTTTTCAGAAGGGAGCAATGCCACGTTCCATTTCTCAAGTTTCGTTATCGCCCCAATACATAACACAATTCTCAGCGCAAACCGCACCTGCGGTTTTCGAGTAGCTTGAGGACTGTAGTAGATCATTTCGATAAAATCACGCCTACTCCACAGACTGTACAGATTATTCCAGAACCTATGTCACCGCCAGCGATAACGCTAGAACATACGATGGCAAGAGTATAAATGCCGACGCACTTCGCCGCTTGTCAGTAGCTGATCGACAGCCGACGCTCCGTTCGCCGCTATCAGTCCAAGACTGCTACTGTAGTCCAACTTTCCGTTACTGGGCACAGGTTCGCCCAAATAAACAATTTATTATTCGACTCGCAGTGTGCTCTGTTCGTCCACATCACGACTCTTGTAACAATATGTAATATGCATGGCCCATGAAAATGCACAGCAAAAGCAAGGACATCAGCCTTTGTGCTTTCAAGCAAAACTGCCCCCTCTTCATTTGAAGACGTCTGCAGGGAGAGGGGTTGCAATGGTTAGGGAAGACAACACAAACTTATGACGTAGAAGATAGTGGGCTGTTTATACGGAAACCGATTGAGATGTGGGGTTTAACGTCCCAAAACCACCATAAGATTATGATAGACGCCGTAGTGGAGGGCTCCTGAAATTTCGACCACCTGGGGTTCTTCAACGTGCACCCAAATCTGAGCACACGGGCCTACAGCATTTACGCCTCCATCGGAAATGCAGCCGCCGCAGCCGGGATTGGAACCCGTGACCTGCGAGTCAGCAGCCGAGTAACTTAGCCACTGGACCACCACGGCGGGGCGTTTATACGGAAACCAAAGGGGTGTTCTGGAAGTAATGATATGACGAGCAGTGTAAGGTTGATCTTAACTGTTTTCCAGCATATATTATTTTTTATATTTGCAGACAACAAGGCTGTCTCCTCATATCTATTCCACAAGTTAACTAGCCTGCTAAGGCTGCTTCCAGATATTGCAAGAGGAGGAACACAAGATACAAAGATGCAGCGCCATTTTCTAACTGAAATTATTTACAAAGCAGTTCGGATATATATATAGTCAGTTCAACGAGAACAGACAATAAGCCCTTCAAAAAATAGGAGACAGTAGCTTTTTTACTGTATTACAGAAATTAAAATAAAAATTTTAAGAAATGTCGGTGTACAAAACCCAACTTCCCACACCGGCAAAGGCGGAACCTACAACCTTCGGGTAATGCATCCAATGCTCTTATCAATTGAGCTACAGCAGTGGTTGTCTTGTCGACGTTATCAAGTGTTTCCGAGCACGTAAACCTGGGAGTGTTTGTCGGCACGGTTCGTAGCACGTGACCTTTTTACGTGTGAGTAGCTGACAATAAGCCCTCCTAAACTACCTGAAGAGATGAAGTCTACAGAAACGAGACCATCGCTATGAATGAACTGAAAGAAATTTTGAAGGCTCATTTTTTGTTGAAGGGATTGTACACACCATGCGTTTAAAAATGTTACACACTTTTGCCTGTGATCAGAGCAGCAGTGTGCAGGAACAGCGCAACCTAGAAGTAGTTGCTTCGTGACTACGGAAGCGAAAAAACAAGGAAATTCAGTTATGTCCTACCAACTTGCCCTAGCTTCCACGCTTCACACGCAGAGCAGCAGCCTTTTCTGTTCATGCAAGAGATGGATCGGAACAGGCAAGAAAGTAAGCCACCTGTCTTCAACACTTTCTCCCTACCTCCTTGAGTCTGCGAGAGACACTGTACATGCAATGTACTACAGTTGCCTTATTACTTGTTGTGGCCTTTGATGTGGCCCGCCACTCCTTTTCACGTCTAGGATCCATCACATACCTAAGCCATCTCACTGCTACCAACAACATCACATCTTGAGCGAAACCCGCTATTTTAAAATGAAATGCTTATTCCGAACATGCATCATCCACCTTGTTTGTGAGGAGACAAGTGCCACAGAACATTCTGCAAAGGCAAGTGCATGTTGCGCCTTTAAGCAACTTTTGGACAACGTGACACAAAAGCAGCAATGGCTTCTAAACACGAGGTTTTTACCAATAACGGGAGTATTATTTCCTGAGAAACCGCCTTAAGTTTAGGAATTTATTTGTACCTCATTCAACAGGAAGCTACGCTATTTCAACAAGTCGGAGCACGTCCTAAGAAAGCTTCAAAGTGGGCACGACATTCTACTGCCAGGCTATTAATTCTTCCTGATGAAATGCCAAAAAGTCTTCCACAAAGCAGGAAGATCTTGCAGCTATAGATGTTATCAATCTTTTAATAATATTTTTCCTTTCAGCACAGGCCAAGTACAAGTCATTAAAAATCAACGCAATGAATAACAACATATAAACAGCCTGCCAGCGGAAAGTATCTACCACTCTGCGTCAAGAATGCTATCCAAGTTTTTTTAGCAGTGTTCTTCTCTGGAAAGTGTTGAATGTCCCTGGAAGGTGTTTGGAAGTTTTTCTCACGCTGTTACTTAAATCTGCTTTTTTTGGATAAGTTATAAATGAGTATTTCTACCGGCAGGGTACTTGTATTGTATCCAGCACTGTAGCAATTCTTGAAGATCTAATTTTAACCTGTATTTGAAGCAAAAATACCAACAGATTGCAAGGTTTCGGTGCCGTGCAACCTCCTGCTATGTGCATAAATTTTTACTGTTTGTTTTGGCAGCATCTGTGGGCTGAAAGCAGCTTGTCATGCCCAGTATGAAAGTTTTGCAGCACAGGCTGCAGCATCTTTTCGCTACACATGCAATTCTCGAATGTTTTATAATTGAATCCCTGCGCTTGACACGGCTTTTTACAAAATGGTTCACAAGTTGACAGTTTAAGTCTCGTCTATGTAAGTAACTGCTGCCTTTCTTGTTGGGTCACACAAAAGGAGCCAAGAGGGCTGCCATGCACATGGCGTTGTAGAATGCCCTGTGTGAGGCACCTTATCACAAGGTGGCTGAAACAATTTCCAAGTAAGTGTCCAGAGTTCGAATTTCAGTTTCAACTCAAGACGAGGTGCCTCTAGCCAAGTATTTGCTTAGGCATGCGAGGTATCCTAGGTGTAGGAAAGAACTACAGACCATCTGAAGGGCTGCATGAAAAAGAGACAACTGTCATACATAGTATGCATTATGTTTCTCACAAACTCTACTAGAAAATAGGGAGATAGTGCTAGAGTTGAAGTGGTGTTTATGACCCCTGAAACTTTTTGACTTATGCAGATTCATGGATCAGATGAAATGAAGGTAACACAGCAGTGCGCATCATATGCAGTAGTATGTAACCTTGGTTATAGACATGATGTACACAATCACTGACATCCAGCAGGTGATACATGGGTCAGATGGGACGCTGTCTTAATGATAGACTCATAACACCTTTATACATAGCTTTCACGCACGTCACAATGAGGGCGTGTATGAGATATCCGGCAACCATAATGGAGAACTGCCTGGGTTCAACTTTCGCTCGAACTATGATTCCTATATTTCGCTTCAATCGGGAGTTTTTGCCCACAGACAATATTTGGATACCAGCACCGATGAATATGCAGTAAGGATTCTTTATTGCAATTGTTTTATGCTGTCCAAAATTTATTCTACCTCCTCTGTAGTGATAAGACACGATTAAACAGGTATATGATACCCGTATACCACGAGCCGTGTTGTGTGGGTTTGTGTCACACGTGAGTCATAAAAGGGTTCAAAGAACTTCGCTACAGGCCAGTCAAGATATTCAGGGCAATAACTGCCCAACACATTAGTAATGCATAGATGGGGATCGTGGTACATATTCATTATAGAAGATATCGACGACAGCACACAGACACACGTACACATGTAGCTGAATAGATAGATAGATAGATAGATAGATAGATAGATAGATAGATAGATAGATAGATAGATAGATAGATAGATAGATAGATAGATAGATAGATAGATAGAATAAAGAGCAGCGTGTCAAGTGGGGCACTGTTTTTCTTTGATAAGTGTAAGGACATATCTGTATAATAATGAGTCAATGCCGCTTAATGTGTAATCGATGTGCAACATTTCGGAACTATATTTTTGTAAAACCTTAGTCTGACATAGGCTACCCTTATGTAAAAAATGTAACAAAGCACATGGGAAGCCAATTATCTAAGAAAATGCCAAGACAATACTCCTATAGAAGAATTTGCACGTATTTTAGTTAAAAAGCTGAAGCCTAGAATATGGATGGGCTCTACCACGGCCGCTGAATTCGTGTTGAATGCGAATACGACTTTTTTTGTCGGATCTTGAAAAAGAAAAGATGTTAGGAAAGAAAATCTTCTAAGAAAATATATGTTCTACAAGCACTCCTTCCTTCAATGCAATTTGGCTTTAAGGGTATTCTGAATCAATAAATATGTGGAGGAATAGAAAAATGCGAACACGTGTGGGCCGCGATAATATAGCTTTGTGGGGCTCGAGATGAGCTTCCTCCTGGTCTTGAGCACAATGCCTTTATTGTGATAACCACCGAAAACCCTCGCTTTGAGCTGTCCTTTTCTAAGTCTTCACCATCCGAATTCTTTCACCTCAAGTGTGCACCTGCGTTGAACACCTCATTGTTATTCGAGATGCGTGATTGTTTGAATGATTTTTTTTCTGCGTTGGAGTGTTTAAGTGGCCATGAGAATGAATGTCCTGTACCTTCTGTTGTTCCCCTGTATATAATTTGCATTACATTACATTACCTGCAAACATACTCAATTTTAGGAGATCAAAGTTTTGTAACTCATGTGTCACATATAGGTGCAATATATTTACAATATAATTTACATTATATACGTACAGTTACATTGTTCTGCAGTTTACTGGAAAGATTTATGCCCTACACCAATTGTATAGGAAACTGTGTACGTAGTAGTTTTCATGATTCCTTAGCGCTCGAGTTATTGAGAAGACAAATTGGATTACGAAATGATGCATGCACTTTGTCAATTGAAATTTTTTGTACAGTATTAGTAGGGGCATTTCAAATATATTGAAGTTGAGTGCTTTATAAAAAGTGTTTGACTTAATTAGGGTTTAGTTGAAACGACATCGTAGTTACTCTCAAACAGCGGATTTTGAAGGTGCCTTCACTATTAGTAGCATCGTAACAGCATATACATTTGAACACGCTTCTTTGAGGTGTTTTGAGCAAAAAACCAGTTTTGAGCCGCTTCGCACAAGGTACACAGTTACACATACCTTTCCAATATCACTAAGGTTAACAGACATTTCACCCTGAAGAGGTCTTTGAAGGTGATAAAATTCAATATAAGGTGTCGGTATGTGCGTCAAACTTATGGCTCCTTGTGTTGCGTGGTCGCGATGTGGCCACTTTTATTATGGTAAATAATGTGTTAAATAGAACCGGCTTCATCACAATATATTATTTACTAATTTCATTGGTTGTACCATGTAGGGCACTCGACGTAGAAGATTTTCTTGTCATTGAAGTGGCGCGCGACAAATTGATGATGTCCTACAAATGGAGTAGTGCGATTTTACCGTAGTGAACATGAAGCAGAAGCGTAAAGTGCCTTTCTATGAGGATAGAAGCGTGCTTATAATGTGGACGTAATAGAATTTCGTATGCCCTTTAAAGTGCTAGTTGCCTTTTTTCCAAGATCACATACATTTTGTAAAGTATCTGTGACAGACATAATTACTCACGCTCGTGAAATAAGTATGTTCTTCACTATTATTCTGGTGAATAAAGTCCACAAGTGACACTTTTTATCAACCTAAATTCTACATCATTATCGCCATTAGCAGCATGGCTGCTACCAGTTAAGGCTACCGGTCTCTTCTATACTCTCCCATAAACCTGGTCTCGTGCTTTCTGGTGCCACGCTATACAAATAAAACTTCTTAATCTCCTGTACCAGCTTATTTTCTACTAACATCAGCCTAACCGAACATGACAACGCCTTCTTAATTTATAAAAAAGAGATGTCAAGCACTAAAAAATTACAGGTACGTAGATCTGCCTACTGTACAATGTCTTCAAGCTCTTTACAAAAATAATCGCTGAGAGAAATACGACAATAGTAGAGTTAAATCAACCAAAGCACCAAGTGGGATATCGTATAGGACACGCAACACCAGACCATATTTGCCCTGTCAGTTTGGTGATAGAGAAATAGACGAAACAAAAACCTACCACTATACATAGTACTCGTAAAATGTCGTTTATTTCGGTACAGATATAGGCAAACATGGACACACTGCGGAATCAACGCATTGACGAACCCCTTTTAAACACACTGAAAAATATATACAGGGCATCTACAGCCACCATGGACCTTCATAAAAAAGCAATGGAATGCAGATAAGAAAGGGTGTAAGGGCGCGCTTACACTGAGCATTCCGGCTACCGAAAGTGCGCTTAATCCAATTCGGCGGCGGCGGGATTCGCCGAAAGAGCCCTCTCTGCGCCAATCGCTCTCGGACCGACTTTTGCAGCGTGGGCCACCGAATCGGTCACCGCGGACCAATAGGAATGCTAGACAAGAAATTTCGAAAGTGGCGGCCAAACCCTACTCATTTTCATGTCGCAGTGCGCGTACATGAATGTTATAACCAACGGGCGTTTAAGCAACTCTGTGTCTTCTTCTCGTCCCTATTTAGTGGAAGAGGTAGTGGAGCTGGTCGTTGGCGCGACCAAGCTCGTCGCAGTCTTGCAGAGCAAGACAGACCCACCACTGCCACTGTTGGCAGCGGTTTTAAATGGGAAGAATTTCTTAGCAAACAACTACGAATCCTTGGCCTTCTGATTCACAACAGAACAATTAACAGCACCACACTAGACAACCTACGGAAAATTGCAGAACAGGCAGGCCACATGATCCGCCGAGTGTCAAACAAGCACGAGGGGCTACGTGGAAGGGACGCGATTCGGCTCGGAAATGCTTTTGTAACTAGCAGGATTCCATATTTAATACCGTACTTACGAATGACTAAACACGAAGAGAACAGAGTCGATGCTAATCTTATGAAAGTAATTAAGCGCGCACTTGATTTACCCATCAGCACTTCAAATCGGAAACTCTCCGCATTGGGAGTCTTTAACTCTATACAAGAGCTCCAGAAGCCCACCTCACAAATCAGTATACGCGTCTTACGCAGATGCCGCTTGGGCGGCGCCTACTGGACCGCCTCTTGATCCGGCATAAATGCGAAATCGAAAACGCGGAGCGTATTACTGAACTTTGGAGAACAAAACTATGGGTGTCCCCACTTCGCCGAAATATGACCAGGGAGGCGCACCAGGGTAGAAGGCAAGCTCGCGCTGAGGCACTTGAGCAACGGCTTGGCTCCCGTAATTGGGTCTATTACGTCGATGTGGCCGGGCTGTCAACTGGGGGATACTACATGGCGGTGGCAATACATGAAGGAACGCAGGGGCATGGCCTCACTTTCAAAGCCACAAGCTCAAGTAAGACGGAGGAGGTGGCCATTGCACTGGCAGTATCCCATCCAAACTCCAAACAAATAGTTACAGACTCTCGAAGAGCCTGCGAGAGCTTTCTTGCAAGAGAAATCTCTCCATTGGCTAATAGACTTTTAAAATTCAGCATCAGGAACCGCGATCCTACCCAAAAACGTCTTATATGGACTCCGGGACATCAGGGTCTACAGGGTAACGAGGCTGCACATGCAGCGGCCCGCGTGCTTAGTTCCCGGGAAACTCCCCGTTCCCCTGATAGACCTGAACGTCCCACACCTTTAACACGGTTTCGAGAAATCAAAGAATACAACATTGAGCAACGCCGATTGTATCCCGCACCAGCGAAGGGACTCTCGAAAACGGAGGAGCGCGTCCTGCGGCGCCTACAGACAAATACGCTGCTCTGTCCAGCCAAACTCAAATATTAAGACCCAAAAATAAGTGGGTAGTGCCAGTACTGTGGGGAAGTGGCCAACACTTACCATACGGTCTGGGCCTGCCAAATGAACACAAAATTAACTCCCTTTCCCAACCCCACCAAAGAGGACTGGGAGACGACCCTACTCAATCGGTCCACACTAGAGAAACAGCGAACTCTAGTCCAGCGGGCTCGGGTGGCGGCCTCGACTAATGACGTCCCGGACTTGGGATGTCAACCAGCCCGGTGGGGATAAGGGCTATCTGGCACAGCCAGCATCAATTAAGGTTTTTTCCTCCTCCCCTCGGCGACTTTGGGCACCTCTATCTTTCTATCTATCTATCTATCTATCTATCTATCTATCTATCTATCTATCCATCTATGCATCTATCTATCTATATCTATCTATCTATCCATCTTCTATCTATCCAGCTTCACCTATACTAAATTAGGTATTTGGGGACGTGAATGGATGAAGAGGTTATTATACTGGTGCAAGCATAATAAACGTGACATGCGTGTCATGTAACAACATGACTACATGCTAAGCTCATGAAGCACTCGCGGCCGTTTCGCTAGCTTTACATGTACGAAACTCGGTATTACGTGACGCGAACGGATGACATAGGTAAATGACACATTCAAAAATGATAATCACGAAATGCGTGTCATGTAGCAACATAACTACATGCCACATTGATGACGCACCCGCGGTCGTTTCACTACCTTCACATATGCCAAATTTGTTATTACGTAACGCCAATGAATAACAAAGGTGTGTGACGGTTGCAAACATGATAATCGTGAGCGGCGTGTCATGTGCGAATATGACTACATGCCACAGTCAAGGCGTCAATACATGCCGACGTGACGCGGTGCGCGTGCCCGCTGGCGTTCATTTCGCCGCGTCACGCCGGCGTTGCCATAAAAGGCGCAATGTCCTGCCATATACTCGAAGGCGCGTGTCACGCTGCGTTGCTTTGACACATGCGCGTTTCAGCGCGTCTGGCGTCCCTCTGTCAAGAAAAGAGGGAGAAGAAGTGTTGTCTGACTAACGCATTGGTGGGAAATGCAGCTTGTCGCATTTCGCTACGGTTGCCATCGGGCCGCGTCGTCGGACGCTGGTCGCGCCTGGCATCAGACTATAGAGTGCTCACGTTTTGCTAACGTTGCGTCGCTGTGCCCTGCGTGCACGCGCATCAACGCTACATTGGCGTATACTGGGCCCTTCATGATGGGCTCGCGGCCGTTTTGCTAGCTCCACATATACCAAATTCGGTGTTAAGTGACGTGAGTAGATGACGAGACAAAGTATATGACTGGTGCAAGCATGATAATTCTGATACGCGTTACATGTATGAACACAACAATATGCCGCACTCATAGCGTGCTCGCGGCTGTTTCGCTTGCTCCACATATACTAAATTTTGTATCACGTGACGTGAATAGAAGACGAAGGTAAACGACACACTCAAACTTGATAATAATGACATGGAAGTCATGTATGGCATCATTTATATCCACCTCGTAACGTTGTGCAGATTTCAAAGCGACATATCAACATTTCTCGTTCGTGCTTCACATATCATCGATTTCCACTGTAGGTGGGATCTGCCAGTTTTTTTCTGCTCTTTTTGCATGAAAAGACAGCGAATTGCCAGCGAAGTAAGCAGTACTGCTTCTTTTTGCTTCCTGCGTACGAGAATCATCGAAGTCTAGACCATCGGAGAGCGTAGTGGCGTTTGTGAGCCACGAAAACAACCGGGTGCGAGCGCATCCATCCTGTGTTCGTCCCGTGGGAGATGGCATATTCGGCAGCACGGGGCGCGTCCAGTGCGAACGACGCTGCATTTTGTTGGCACGAGAATTTCGGGCGCTCTACAAAGCGAATTATTCAGTTTGAACTCGGGGTAAAGCAGGAAGACATGACCGCTCCAGCATAATTTACTGTGTGTTTGCAAGATGTGCTCCGGGCTCTAGATAGGGAAGAGTTTAGTTTACGAGTTATTGGAGAGTATCTTAACGAGCTGCTATTCACTGATGACGTAGCACTTACGAGTAACTCAAGAGACAATTTACAACTCACGCATACTTAACTGGAGAGGGAAAGCAGAAGAATAGGTCTGATCATTGGTATGCATCAAAATAAAATAACGTGTAGCCCTCTCGGCAGAGAGACATACTTGACAATAGGTATCCAGACATTTGAAGTCGTAAAGGAATACGACTGATTAGGCCAGGTAGCAACCGCTGAGCGGAACTATATGAAACTGAAATCACTAGAAGAATGAGGACGAGGGGGAGCGCATTGGGCAAGCATTCTCAAATTTTTATTGGTAGTCTACCCCGATCAATCCAGTAGGTGGTAATATAACCTTTACCTCTTACCAATACTCACTTACAGAGCAGAAACCTTGAAGCATTAAAAGAAGGTTCTACTTGAATTGAGTACCACGCAGCGACTGATAGAAACGAAAATAGGTGTAATCATAAGAGACAGGAAGAAAGCAGTGTGGGTCAGGGAACAAAAGGGGTTAAGAATCAACAAGATTACACTCACACGGGTCATGCTCATCACGCAAAGTACGGATAACCATCGGGTTAAAGACACTTGACAGTTTTTCAAAGAAAGCGAACACTTGAGCGGAGACAGAAACATCAACATAGATGTGGGCATGTTGTACTGCATCATCGTAACAGAGACGACACTACAGGAGGCACGAAAGTTGTCAACCATAATGTTTTTAAAGCTCTGTGTGCATCCGTTAGTCTGCCCCACCACCCTCTGTTACGCCCATGCAGCTCAATAAGGAGCAACCTGTCTTCAAACTAGCGCAAAGTGCCT
Source organism: Rhipicephalus annulatus (assembly GCA_013436015.1). Classification (NCBI taxonomy): domain Eukaryota; kingdom Metazoa; phylum Arthropoda; class Arachnida; order Ixodida; family Ixodidae; genus Rhipicephalus; species Rhipicephalus annulatus. The sequence goes on from WOVY01013538.1 coordinate 40,593, forward strand.
TACGTAGCCAACCGCAACAAATGCAGCAGGTACTGTGCATTTCATCATCAAGAAAACATCGTTTGTTGATAATATTTTCGCTCACCCAGTCATTTCTAGCATAGCAAGAGCTTGTGGAAGCTCGTGTGTAGTTAAACTTGCAAATTCCTGCATTTTCTCTCTCTGTGAACTATTGCTGTCCTCGAGTGTGGTAACTATCTCTTGGGTTCAATTCTGACGTGCTTGATGGTGAACAGTTACTCTCATTCATGATGTCAACACCTCCCACCTGTCCAGTTTTAAATAATGCGAAGCACTTATTTGCGTGATCTGAGGAACTGAAGCACACACATATTTACACATATATATATATATATATATATATATATATATATATATATATATATAT
>WOVY01013539.1:0-135628 GCA_013436015.1 Rhipicephalus annulatus
TCTAGAAAAAACTGTAACTACACAAAGTCGCAATTTGGGCCTGCTTCTGTCAGTTAGGCGAATGGGACCCGAGCAACGCGTGAAAAAGAGTGGCGATGCCCACATTGGCCTTCCATCCGTGCGGTGCTTAGCTACTGTGGCCTTTTTTCTTGAGCAACTTCGACACTCTTGTCCACGCCAAACCTTTAAATCAAACGTGGCGCATTCCGGCTCGCGCGCTCCAGCATCAGACTGCGCGTACGCGTTTTTCCTGGTTAAACAACTCTTCTTTTTTCTTTATTTTCTTTTTTTAAATGTAGTTATACAGTTTTGATTTTCTCACATTGCCCACACAGTCTCCGCGGGCTTAAATAATATGGTGTAGCCTAGGTAGCCTCTCTGTCTTTTTTTCGATCGATTTTTTTTCTTCCTAGTAATGTTTTTTATTACCCCACACCAGCCGATTCACTTATTGTCCCCTGGCACTCCTTGTGATGGGTGGACAACATTAAATCAATCTCTCTCTAAGGGTTCACTATCAGTGGCAGCTCCAAATGCTCGCGAGCGTATCAGCTTCTTCTCCAGGAGGCAAACATCATCCATCGGCAAGATGAGGCCAGAAAACTGCTGTCACCACGCCAAAGTCCTCGCAAGGTTTGCAAGAGTCCTGCTCAGCCACGCAGGCACAAATGACCTGTCACGGCTGTCCCTAGCATCAGCAACGCCATTTAGCCCCGGCCTTTTCAGCTCACTGGGCAAAATAGTATATACAGCCGAGGAAGCCCTGCTGCCATTTTGGCTCTCCCCCATTTCAATATGCCCATCTTTCTGCCGAGGCAAATTCCACCCAAAACGTTTCAGAGAAACATGGTGGCAGGGGCCACCTACGCATTCAAGAGGAGAATCAGGCAGGACAGTTGGCCCTTCCAAACGAACATTCATCCTGTACCATCAAAGTGCGGTGTGAAGAAAGTCGAAGCAACCCAGCTCCCTCCCCCACGTGCATAGCAAGTTTGAGCACGACCGGTCAGGAAGCGTCATTGATTGTCCCCAATGAAAAGAAAGCCCCTCAATGGCGTCCCCTTCTCTCTACTACCTCGCGCCATCTGCGTGCTAGAACCGCCAAGAGCTGGAGGAACATCGCCCTCACTCAATTCAACGTCGGAGGAAAACACCTTCTCAGCTCCCACCGCAGCGGCTACTGACTTCACGACCGAACAAGATGTGGATGATTTGCAGACTCCGGCTGGCGCAACCTCCCCCCCTCCCCCTTTTCTCACACTCAGCGCTTCCATGGTAGATTCTTTTAGCGACTACCTTGGCTTTGTCACGATGACAATGAAAAGAAATAAGGAGGTGCCTGACAGCACCGCTTCTACACATCCCTCCAAACCAGCAACTATAAATCCGGTGGCCACCAGCGAGTGCCTGAGACCAGAGAAGCCCCAGTCTGCAAGTTCCCCATTGTGCTACGGAGGAGCTTGCCTTAATAGGGCGTTCGACCGTGCAACTGTGCCAGCCGAGGCGGACTGCAACCTGCCCTCAAGCTGGGAAGCACACCGAGCAGAAAAACCGCCAGCAGAAGCAGTAGCAACCGCAGCAGCTAGAACAGCAAACGGTGACCGCCACTGGCAGTTGGCTCGGGAAAGTGAAGGAAACCATGGCACCGACTGTGCAACCTTCCCCGGCAACACCACACTTGGTTGCTGCAGAGATCAGGAGCCACATTTCGGCGGTCGCTGCAGCATCCTCAAGCCTCGTCACCAACGACCTGACATCGACCTCACTGCCTTCCAGCACGGAAGAAGTTGCCATGGACGTGGTACAGGCTTCGCAGAAATGAAGACGAGAGGGAGACAAGCCAGAGTGCTCGCGCAAGCACGTGCTCACCGGAGTAGCACCCTCCTCCCCATCCAATTCTATTGTCTGTTCACAGGGGCATTCGGCGCCTTTTATTGGCCCGAACGCTCAGCCAATGACGACAAAGGCACCACGGACAGCGAGGAGAACACATCAGCGGCCCCCGTAACCATTATCGGTTCCCTGATCAGCGGGCAAGCTTGCAAGCCTTAGAGGGAACGACGACACCAGTCCCGCGACTTAGCCCCGCCGCAGTGGTCTAGTGGCTAAGGTACTCGGCTGCTGACCCGGAGGTCGTGGGTTCGAATCCCGGCTGCGGCGGCTGCATTTCCGATAGAGGTGGGAATGTTTGTAGGCCCGTGTGCTCAGATTTGGGTGCACGTTAAAGAACCCCAGTTGGTCGAAATTTCCGGAGCCCACCACTTTGGTGTCTCTCATATTCATATGGTGGTTTTGGGACGTTAAACCCTACATATCAATCAATCAGTCCCGCAACTTACCATCAAGCCAATCTTGCAGCACAAAAGCCACGCAATGCCTCAGTCGTTGTACCGCGCCTTCGCCCGAGTTTTCCGCTTGCCGAAGAAGACTACGAGACTGTCAACTTGAAGGCAGCCCGGTGGTGAGCAAGGGCACTGGAGACCGCAGTCATTGCAACCGATCCTGCAGTGGGAAGGACTGTTCTCTACCGTCTCTCCTCCCCTAGCTGGCCGCTTCTTCACGGGAACGCCACACTTGATGTATGCAGCGGCGCTCGCTAAGCGGCCCGGTGTGATGGCAGTGCGCGTTAACCACTGTTAAAACATCGTGGCTGCAGACGCGGCGACGCCAGCGTGCTTGTCCGAACTCCAGACCATCACGAAGGTCAGCGGCGTTCTCGTCACTGCTAGCGAGCTTGCGGATTGTCGCAGTTGCGTCGGCTTCCTCCATTGCATGGACTGCGACCTCAACGACTCGGAATTGACCACGAGACTGGCGTCGACAGTTCTGGTCCTCACTGGCAGGAGGAACGCTGAGTGGCCATGCTGCTGGCCACAGCAGCATGGCCACCCGATTTTGAGTAGAGCCGATGTCGGGACCAACGCCGATGTCGAGTAGAGCAGTCAAGTCTGCAGTATGCGAGGGGTAATGAGAGGTTCACTCCTATGCTGCTGCGGTCAGGACCAACCTTCCTGAGAGCCCCACCAAGAATCCTGGCCAGCAGCGCCTGACTGAAACGCCGCGCCGATCCATCCTGCCATTGGTGAGCACATCTCCGACTAGCCCACCCTCTGCCCTGCCCATTGAGCCTGCACAGGACCCGCAGGATGCCTTCATCGCCTCCCTGCTCGCTTCACTGCGCGTGGTTGGTGACGCACTTTTTTCGGAACACCCGTTCAGCACTGTGTATCCGGCAGCGTTCAGCGAACAGTGCGAAACCACTCAGCTCAACTAAGATTCCTGCTGCTGAAGCAAAAGTGCCTCCCTTTCACCTAGAGGCTCCACAGAACTCTCGTCCGCTACTGGTTGCTGCTGCTGCTGCTGCTGCTGTGGCAGTTTCCCCCTCCGTCCCTATGTTGCAACCGGCGACCTTCTGACTGCTTCTATCCCTGCCTTCTCCTTTTTAGTCTTTATTACCCTTCACCGACTCCCCTACAAGACGCTGCACCATGCTTCCTTACGGCTGCACAAACAGCTATCTTTTTTGTTTTTCCACCTAATCACTACCTTAATGCGTCTGAGGAAAACAGCGAGGGGTCTTCTTCTGAAAGAAAAACAGATTTTCAGCTCCTGCGCCCCAGCCTGTATCACAGGAATCGCCCCAGCTAAATATTTTCCGCCCCTAGCCCCGATAGATCCTTACGGCGTCACTCCCTTGTGCCTCCTGCTGGTTCCGAACGTCTCACGACAGCTTTAGTGCCCCGAGACCCCTGTCCTGTGTGCTCATTTAAGGACTGTATGGTCTAAAACTGCACAAGGAGTGCAAAATTATATGCCTCAATACGACCCAGCTCTTGTGATGTGGCTGTGCGTGTTTCAAAAGTGCACAATGCCATTAGCCTGAACCAAAGAGGACGATGTAAATGACGCTCGGTTACGGCATGTGTGGGCATGAAAATTTGAAACTAATAAGTTGCCTACACGAAGGTTTAGGAGAGCCACGGGAAAAGAACACTGAAGACAATCAGACGTGGCTGAGTTGGGACTGAGTGGAGAAGGTGGCCAGGGCGTGGGAGTGGCAGCCAGCAAACCTCCTGCATCAAGTTCACTGCGGGCTCTCACCTGGACACAGAGCTTCTTCTTGTCGCCTGGCGTGGGGCAAGGCTTGTTCTGGTGTTCTGGCGTTGGCCAAGAAAGGTCTCCGGCTTTGTGTGCGAGCTGCGGCTACCAAACACCGAATGGTCACTGACCTCAACTAGCCCGGCGCTTCCTTCCCTGTCAGTCAACAATGTGAGCGTCTGAACCACATGACCACCGTCCCTGTTTGCGTGAGTGCGTCGATGCTTCTGCAGCGGAGCCTCCGCTGGAAGCACCGTGTCTCGCTAGTGGGGATATGGGTTCTTCTCCTCTGAACATTTATTTCCACGCACTGTTCGTGTCCCTAACCATTTGTTCTTTCTGTTAAACTCTGCTTAGTTTTGCATGCTGTGTTCTTTTTCTGTTAATTATCTTTTAGGTGTATCTGAAATACTATGGAGTGTTGGTATTTCGTCGAAACAACCATTTGGTCGGCTGATTTCTCGATGACGGTTATGTCATCGGTTTTTGTATTGCACAAACCTACATGAGAGCTTGCGCAATAAACAGGCTCGTACCCCGCTGTGGTGGTCTAGTGGTTAAGATACTCGGCTGCTGACCCGCAGGCCGCGGGATCAAATCCCGGTTGCGACGGCTGCATTTTCTGTCAAGGCGGAAATGTTGCAGGTCCGTGTGCTCAGATTTGTGCGTACGTTAAAGAACCCAGGTGGTCAAAATCTCCAGAGCCCTTCACTCTGGCGTTTCTCATAATGATTAGATGCTTTCAAGACGTTGCACCCCACATATAAAAAACTATAAATAGCCTCAAGACAATTGGCGTTTGGTGATAGAACGAGACCATTTTTGCCACATATGTCTTCAAACTATAACAGCAACATGAGTACGGCAGACCTAGAAGAGTGGGCAAGACGCATGGGTCTAGAAAGCGAGAAAATAGCGGCTTGGTGTGAGGAACTCGAGAGGTGCGTTCGCAAAGAGAGGTAGGGGGAAATTGAGCTTGAAAGAGAACTGCGAAAGAAGAAAAGGAAATTGGAGAAAGGCCAAAGACGTTCAGTTACGGCTGAAACTGGTGGAGGCTGAAACGAGGTCACTAAAGGGTAGAGACTGGCGAAAGGAATTTTTGTATCTGAGCTCGAAAGAGTGAATGATTGATGTGTGCTTCGATAGTAATGCCTTTATGAATAATTCAGTCTCTTTTTTTGGTGGCCGACTTGAAAATGCCTGCGAAAAACTTTAGGGGGAGATTCCCTACGAGTGGATGGCAGAGACGAAGGGGACAGCGATGGCGAGATCAGTCTGAGGTTTGGTGACCATGATCAACAATGCTTTGCAGGAAATGGCAGAGAAGGAACAGTCGATTTGCTTGTATAGCCATGTGGCTATGCAAACTGCTGCAAGGGAATTCACATTAATAGAAGAGGTACATGGGTACTCTAGACAACTCTGACGAAAGGGCAATTGATGTTTGCATAGAGTGCGCATACGAAAACTAAGGGGCAGTCTTAAGAAGAGGTGCAAGTCTTCCCGTGCACGAGGTAAAGCACAAGCATAGCAAGTAGTGTGCACCTTTAGACACCTCTAAGGCAGCAGCCGTAGAGTCATCCTGCGTAACACTGGCAGATATGTAAGCAGTGGCAGAGGCGTGGTCGAGGAACAAACGCTAGCTCGCCTCAACATGGCGCAATGAATACGTCATATCAAAGTACAGAGTATAGAGTTCCGTGCGAAGAGCGGGAACCGACGACGAAATCATTCAGTTCAGAAAACCAAGAGGAATTAGATCAAGGAGCATGCGAGTTGTGTGCAAGCCAATTAGAAAACTCTGAGGGGGTTGCAGCAGTGTCTGTCTGCATGCAGTCAGCTGTAGTACCAGATGCCGCTGGCATGGCTGACGGCCATGTGGATAACTATCATATGAACAGACAGAAGTTTATATTTAGTTCCGATGAGGTTTACACAAGTGAGCTGATGAGAAGGGCCGAAACACTAGTCCAAGTGTATAAGGCAGTGTTACAAGTGAAGCTAGTGACAAATGATGAAGTATAATGGCAGGAAGGCCAAGACATATAGGTCGACTGTATACACAGTAAAACTGCTAGCCTTGCTGAAAGGGAAGAAGACCATAGCAAGCTAGCTGCACTGCAACCCTCTTTGAGCAACGAGGAAGCTCAGTTGCCTTCTGTCGTGGCAGCTGATCAGGAAGTCGTTTGAGTTACAATTTTTGATGTATCAAAGACTTTTGGGGCTATACGAGGTAATGACGTCACTAAACATGGCAGTAGAGCGTTCTAGACAATTAACACTTGTAGAATACAACTACTGTTGTTGTCCAAGCATGCCGCACCAAGACAACCAGCTTGTCAGACTGTCAAACTATCTTGAGGCAGAACTACAAGCAGGTGCCCGATTAGAAACGCTAAATGTTTTTAGTTTTGCATGCACATGAAAGAAACAAATGTGCTGTTCGTCAGGTGTGGGACCCTGTAATCTGAGAGTCGAGTTCGAATAACCGGTTGCTGCATCCGGATTTAGACCATATAGACAACGACTTACATCGTTTGTATATATCCTGGGTTTTAAAAACTTATTTCACGGGAAATGTGATTTTCTTAGTTTTGGGCAGGACGCTGTAGCTTGGCTGTGAAGTGCGTAGTGGACTTTCAGCAGATTTTGTGTGAACATGCAAGGTACAATGATAAGTGAAGTGATTGTAAGATAGTAATAAACGTTGGGCACGATGTGTGTTGTGTGGGATGAAACGCGCCCTCATCTGCAGTTTTTATTGGCGGAAAAAACTTTTAAAAGAAGGGCTGTTGTGATGTGATTGTGCGCGTTTGAAAAGTACGCGACGCCATCAGCCAGAACCAAAGAGGACAGCGTAAGTGACTATTTATGGCACGTGTGGGTATGAAAGTTTGAAACCAATAAGGTGCCTACACGAATATTTAGGAGAGGCACGGGAGAAGAACAGTGAAGCCAGGCAGACGGGGCTGAGTCGGGACCGAGTGATAAAGTTGGCCAGGTCGCGGGAGTGGCACCTAGCAGACCTCCTGCATCAAGGTCACTGTGGGCTCCCACTTGGACACAGAGTTTCTTCTCATCGTCTAGCGTGGGGCCAGGCCTGTTCTGGTACTCTCGATGTGGCCAATAAACGTCTCCGGCATCGTGCGCATGCTACGGCTGTCAAATGCAGAAAGATCACTGACCTCTACTTGCCCGGTGCTTCCTTCCCTGCCAGTCAACGATGTGAGCACCTCAACCGCATGTACACCATAACCATTTGCGTGAGTGCGTCGATTCCTCTGTAGCAGAGCGCACGCTGCAAGCACCGCGTCCCGCTGTGTGGGGATATAAGACCTTTTTCTCTGAACATTTATTTCCACACACTCTACGTGTGTTTAAGCATTTGTTCTTGTTAATCTTTTTCTAGTTTTGCATGCTGTGTTCTTTTTCTGTTAGTTATCTTGTAGAGGTTTCTGATATACATTGACTGTTGGTAATTGGGTGGAAACAAATGATCTCGTCGGCTTATTTATCCATGATGGTTATGCCATCGGTTTTATTTGCACAAACCTACACGAAAGCTTGCGCAATAAATGGCCCCGTGACACTCCTTTACCGCCCTGTGGACAAAAAATCTACGTTCGGGCCAGCCTCCCAAGAGGCCATCTCTGCTTTCCTGGCACCGCTGAAAGGCGTTTAGTGATTCAGAGTGAACCTTCGAAGAAATGTTGCTGCTGTGGATGTCTCTACCAGAGCCCGTCTCAACTCCCTCCTGACCATCACTGACATTTGCTGTGAGGGCCAAGAAAGCTTCACAGAACACCTGTAGTAGGGTAATGAATAATGTTGATCGCACTCTCGATTAATTGGAAAACCGTTTCGTGCTGTGAGCCAATACTTGAGTGCTCCCGAGTGGGTCGCAACACAGTTGTACGGTTCGCCGGCAAAAAAGCACCGTCAAACGTTGAACGTTTCAAACAATGTCACCGTGTTCGCGCCCAACGCTCACGTCCAACGCAATGTGACATTTGCGACAGACACGGCCACACTGGTGTCCCGTGCACTTCTCAACCACGCTGTGTGCGTTGCGTTGGTTCCCACCCCCGCACCGAACGCTCAGCCGAAAGGTCCAAATGTTTTTACTGTGGCGGCCCCCTCTAGCCACTGAACTACGCTGCCCTCGATGGCAAGAAGAGCGGCGTCTTCTTGAGGTGCGCGTTGAGTCGGCTCGGCTGATATCGCGACGCGAGGCGCTCGAGAGGAAAAGGCTCAAACTTGCGCTCACAGCACGAGTTGTGCACTATTCGGGAGGATTTTTCCTACGCGGCAGCCTCTGGAGGATCCACGTCGACACGCCCGCCACCTCCACCTAGCGTCTCTACGCTTCCTGGCTCTTCCACGAGTGACAAGAAGGACTCCATCATCTCCGTCTTCGTTACGGCACTAAAATGCGCTATGGACTTCCTGCCCACCGTCTGTCACGTTCGCCTGCTTTGTGCTGCAGCACTGGCCACCCACATGGCACTTGCCTGTGATGAAAAGTGACAAACTTCAGCGAAGACTACGTGTACTGCAGTAAATGTGCCGCTCACGGTGTCACCATCAAACAGAGCACGCGGGGATTTTCCCCCGGCATGGCTACGACGTCCTTGCCTTGCAGGAGAGGTATGCTCGCGCAAAGGATGTTGCGCTTCACGGCTACATCGGGTGCAGCAGTCCCACTCTGTGTGTGCTGGCCAAGTGCAGCAGTGAGGTGTGCTGTGACGCCACCCACAAGAATGGGAAGCCGCGCGCCGGATTATCATGCAATGATCGCTAATGCGCTGATCTCTACTGGACGATTCTGCAGTGCAACAACTGAGTGTGTCGCTGCCACATGAGTATTGATGGTGTTGACACTTTTGTCACGAATGTTTATGTGCGTCCTGTAATCGCGGCCAGCTGCGCGTTTGTGCCGCGTCTTGCCGCCACGCTCGCGCATGACCACGTACTGTGCGGAGACTTCAACGCGCGTCACGTCAGTTGGTGGTGTCATGCCACTGACGCACGTGGTCGGGACCTTTGCGACGCGAACAGCTCAGTGGGTCTCTTTGTCCTGAACTCCAGTTAACCCACCTTCATCCGCCGCAGTGTGGCCTCGGCTGTGATCGACCTGGTGCTGGTGTCAGAACACGCTCTTACGAGTGGAAGCGTCATGCTGACACCGCTGGGTCTGATCCCTACCCACTCGTGCTCTTTCCGTGTCAGCCCCACCATGGTGCCGTTTGCGAAAACAAAATTGTGTGGTGGCCACTTTTGCGTGGGCTGTGTGCGATTGCAAACAGCAGTGATGATTTCTTTTTGCGAATCGTGGACTGTGCCGAGTGTGCGACAACGCGCTGTGTTGTTCCCGCCAACACGCCCTGCCCTGACATCAAGCTGCTAAACCTTCTCGCGGTGCGCCAGCTCGCACAGAGGCGGGCGCTGTGCTCCTCTGTTGACAGCACAAGGACAGAGTACAATCAACTGGACGCCGTATGTCAACGTCACGCGCAGCGACTACATGACCGCAGCTGAACGAGCGTCTGTTCTTCACTGAAGGAACCATGCCACCGTCGCCGTGGCTATCATATTATGCGCATTATTATTAACCCGAAAGTGTCGCGTTACCCAGTCTTCGCAGTAGCCGTTCTGCAGGGCATCACTAAGGGGGAGCTTGCTGAACTGCTGGCGTCTTCACTCGCACCCCCTTCTTCGAGGACAGAGAGTGTCAGTGTCACGGCAACTGGCACGTTCGCCCTCCCTCCCAAGGAACCCGACACGTCAACTGACATTCGCTCTCTCAGCGAGCAGGATTTCCCTCACACTGAACTGGAATAGGTTCTCTTCAAAAAGCACAAGCGCCACGCCTCTGTTCCGGACCGAATCACACATCAAATGCTCAGAAACCTGGACGCCTCCCCGCACCATTTTGTGCTGGATACATTCAACAGTGTTTTCTACAGTGCTGTCCTCCCGAATCAGTAGTGCTCCACTACTGTGATCCCGGTCCTCAAACAAGGCGAACCGTCATACTCGGTCACGTCGTATAGACCTATCGCCATTAAGTGGCGGGCAAAACAATGAAAGAGATGGCACTTTATTGACTGCAGTGTATCGCGAATGCTCGCAACGCCTTCTCACCAGAACAGTGCAAATTCTTGGTCAGCACGCCACAATTGGACTGACCACTACGATCGTGAGCACCCTCTACCAAGCTCTACACGATAGAGAAATGGCCATTCTACCCCTGTTTGAATAAAGCAGGTGTTTGACTCGCTTTCACGCGTCCATCATCACCATAAGCGATGCAGCGCGCACGCTGGGGGTTGAGGGCAAACTCTTGAACTACGTTCAGGCCTTCTTCACCAACCGGACGTTTACTGTGTGTGTGGGTAGGGCGACAAGTGCGCCGCAGTGCGTCAGCTGCAGCGTCCCACAGGGCAGCGTCCTCAGCCTGTTTTTGTTTAATTTGGTACTCGCGCCGCTCACCAAGTGCCTTCCAAAAACGGCTGTGTTCCCCGTGCGTTCGGCTTTGTACGCAGACGACGTCACTATTTTTGTGCGTGGACCAACGCGTAAGTGCTCAGCGGTGCGCGCCTGTATGCAGGAGGCCCTCCAGTGTGTGGCCATCTTCGTGAAAAGCATCGGCCTCACATCTTAATGCCGAAAACTGAGGCCCTCTTCGTTCACCCACGTGCTGAGGCCCGGCGACGTCTCCCATGCCTTCAGCTAGACAGTGCGCCGATAGTTTGGCGCAGCGACGCCCGCTACCTCAGCTTCACAATAAACAATCGCCTCCAATGGTTTCCGGCGGAGTGACCCGTACGCCAGACGATGCGTAGCGTGGAATCGCCTGTGAGCTGTCTACTCGACTGGGTAAACTGCAGTGCCACTGGCTTCGCCTGCAGTATATACTGTGCCACTTGAAGTGTCTCCACCAGGTACCTGATGCTGGCCCCCTACTCGCGCGGTTGCGTGCTGTGCTAAATACCTGTGTCGGCCAACTCGTGGACGTCTATACGACGGCATTGTGGCCAACGATCCCACGAGCCTTTCGCGTTGGCCGCCCCCTCACCAGCGAGCGCTTCCTCGAGTGAACTTGCACTTGCCAGGAGTCCGATCGAAGTGCCACACCCCGCTCCGTGCCATGACGCAAGAGGTTGCAGCGCGAATGTACGGAGACCTGGTCTGAAGGACGCAAGTTTTCACTGCTGGGTCTGTCCGGCGGGATGGCTCTTCAGCGGCCGCCTGCATAGCCTCTCAGCTTGGCAAGGAGTGACAGTGCCACTTGTGGTATTTTGCATTCTGGACAACAGCTGAGCTAGTCGGGCTATTGTTGACTGCCGACCTCCTCCACGAGTTGCCAGCCATCAAGAGCTCAGCAATATTCTGCGACTTAAAACCTGCCCTGAATCAGGTCGCGAGAGAGGAAAGTGGCCTGCTTCTAGCTCAGCGGGTTGTACGCATCCTACTGGCCCTTCAACAGCATCGCTGTGATCTTGTGGTTCAGTGGCTTCCATCACAAGTCGCCATCGCGGGGAATGAGCTGGCTTGCTAAACGAGCACACTCCGCCAAGGCCCCGCTCATCGACTACACAAGCTGCTTTGACTAGACACACAACAACCTTCACCGGGTGTTATTGCACGAACATCCTGACGCCCGGGTTGCCGCCGGACGCACCCCTCCTCCCATGACAGTTTCATCCACCACGACCGAGGGCTCCTTCTAGCCCTGAGGACCGGCTCGGCGTGGCCAGCGAAACAGAGGAATTGTCTGCGCGGCGCGAGCTTTCCGAACTGCGCTGCCTGTGGCGTGGTGGAAACACTGTCATACATTTCGCTTGAGTGTCCTGTGCTCGGTGAAGCGCGCAAGCAACTCGTGAAGTGATAACGTTTCGTCGGACTGCCATGTGCGACCCTGAAGGACTCCCTACACCCCACTGGCTGCTCTGTCCTTGCGGCCTTACTGGACATTCTTGAGGACATCACCTTGACCTAGTGACTTTTATAAGCCACTCGCTACGTTGAAGCGTGTCCTTCTTTTATCATGCTAGTTTCTTTTTTACTTTTTCTCCTCCTTGATTTAACCCCTACCTCCCTTTTTCAGCCTACTCTTTTTTTCTTCACTCTAAATGTCTCTTCATTCCCCGTTTCCCCGTGAGGGTATCGGTTGAGGTATCTTCACAAGAGAGATCATGCAATCCACACCCTATTTTCTTACCTTTACGTCTTTTTTTTCCTAAAAAATGACCCCCACCCCCAGTCGTGAGGATAAATGTGGTGGATTACCATTTCACTGTTTGTGCCATACGCCACAAAGGCCTGTTCGCTGAAGTGGTGGGTGACCTCCCCTTGTCTTGTGCGCTCGGCTGTTTGCCACCTGTTTCATCCCTTTGCTTGGTCGCGCGCATACGCTTCACTCTTTTACGGCGACGTTTGCGACTGACCTTTCCCGCACTGCTTTGAAATTTGACACGGGTTAAGTCAACTGTTCTTTTACAGCTCAAAGGTATCCCATCAAACTTGCTGTAGATAAAACGGGGAGAATCGCGCTTTTCACGTGATTCCTATCGCGTACCAACTTTCTTTTTACTTTTCGTGCGGCTGCTCGGACGCATGCAAACTTACTCTGACACCGATGCAGAACTCCTAGTCCTACTTGCCACGCTAAAAGGTTTTGCACCTTCTTTTCTGCGTAATACTTTCTGTCTCTCTCACGGCTTTCTGACGTCTCTTGCATTTGCGCCGCTTCTTGTGGCTCATTTTCGAGCTTCTCGCTTGCTTCTCAAGCTCGCCAACTCTCTCACAGCTTTCGTCAGCTGTCTCAATGCGCTGTCTAAATGATTTTCGACCAAATCATCTTTCTTTTCACACTCTATACTAGTGGACAGGTTAACACACTTAGGAACAATGCAGCTCTTTGAACAATCTCGCTCGGCTTCCTGAGAGCTCTCTGCAACTGTGCTGTTGTCCTCACTATCTACTTTGGCTGCTTCTCCTGAGCTTTCTTCGGTGTTCTTGACTACTTCGACCTTGTTTTCAAGATCCACCGTCGCGATAACCTCAGTTGAGGTCTGTGCCAGATTGTCTACAGCTATTCTAGCTGTTTCGCTAGCATTCATTAGCACAGCACTTCGTCGCACTTCCTCTGGTCTTGGGCGGCCCCTCTCATTAGAAAAGTATCATTCGCAGCACTCAAATTCGGTTCATTTTTGAACCGGCTGCTGTCTTTAGACGTGCTAGCGATCTCTACGGCTCTGAGCTGCACTACGCTTATTTGTTCATCACACTTCTCGTGCACTACACCAGCGGATGGCTGAATCTTCCGCCCCATTAACTCCACCTTCTCTTTCGAAAGCTCAATCTTTTGGTCGAGTACTCTCTCACACTCTCCTCTATTTCACTCACATTTTCTGCCTTCCTCTTTCTTTCACTTTCCTTGTTTCGTTCCTTCAACTTTTTGAAAGCTTTTAACGCGTGTTTAATATTCTCCTCACAGAATTCTGCAAAATCAACTTTAGGATTTGTGACCTGCCCATTCCATTCGTAAACCCGATACCTAGGTCTTCGCAAATATGCAAAAGACCATCTTTTAGCAGTGTCTTCACCTCTATGATTGGTGTTCTGCTTTGGTCCTGCATCTCACATATAATTAGGTGATCCCTATAACTCACTCAATACTCACAGATATGTGACCTTCTAAACTCACACTCACAAAACGAAGCATGGAAAGTAAATGCAAAGACCAAGTGCTCACCACAACGCAGCCCCGTGTCGCGAGGTCAACCTCACCGCTGCCAACCAGTTGTAAGGGGTAGGATGTCGATGGCAGGTATGGTGGGTCTCTTTGCGGTAGCTGGCTCCCCGCCGTCGTCCACATGGCCGATGTTCGCCAGTTCGGAGACGCGTTCTTAGTTACAGAACGAAGGTTTATTTACATGATGGAATGGAGCATACTGTACAGAGATTCAGCTATTCTTTACATAATGTCTTCAGCTTTTATAGCCCGTCGACTCTTTATACGGCAGTTCGAAAAAGGCAGTGACCACTGTTGCCATGCATCAGGTAACCTTAGGTCTCAGTGATCCATTCAGTAGAACGGGCGCGGATCAATGGACCACTCGGCTGATGAGGAAAACGGGCGAAAATGTCCAATGAGTAGTATGAGTGCACCACACAATAACGCACCAGGCCCACGCCTTGAAGGCACTGCAGGGCGAGGAGGTAGACTCCGGTGGAGGGGAAAGTTGAGCTCCTCTGGGGAGAATATGGCCATTGACATGAACGTCAGCAACGGTGCATGGCTGCGTTCAGGTACAGTCTTCCAAAACTTTCTCGAACACGGCAGTCCAAGTGCTCTATTCTTGAAAGCGGTTACTGCAACGCCTTCCCACGCTTCCGAACTCTCATTGCTTTGTGACGACTTCGCGTAGTCGTAAACGGCTGTGCGGAGAAGTTGACTTCATGAAAACTGCATCAGTGGCGCCGTCTCACACTCTTCGACCCCATTCAACGAAAAGGTTGTTTGCGAAGCTTCTGTCGAGTTCATTGTAACCTGACTACAGTGAACTGCCTGGAACACCTGCAGTACAGCATCATGCGTGGTGCTTCTGACCTGGTGCCAATATGGGTGTGAAAGCAATCTTGCAGAGCGGCCCACGCACAATGGCGTCGGCGAAGACGAACTGCCGAGCCAGACGTAACATTAGTAAGTGGTAAGAAGACGTAGCAGGGTGTGGCTTACTTGTGCATTGGGAATACCTGCAGAGAAAATAAACAGGAGATAGGAAATTACATAGGCAGTGATGATAAAAAAATTGTGCATGGGGTTGAAATAATCTTTCAGAGAGACATAAATGCTTACATATATGAACTTGACCATGGTGTAAGAATAACCATTCCTTGACGAATATTCAGATACCAATGGCAAGTTGTTTCTAGATCTCTATGAACGACGTGGTCTTGTAATAGTTGAAGCGGAGTCTACGTACGTGTGAGGGGCCGATCACGTGGGAAGCTGTACACAGCCAATGAGGCATTAATTATTGGCTCATGACAGAGGGAATCTATGACAAGCTTAGAGAGATGAGAATAGCCGAAGAAGGCATTTACAGGTTCAGTAGTGATGATAAACGCATAAAATTAAGAAAGAGATATTAAACTGTAAAATAGGAACACAGAATTATAGTTTGGCAACTCGTATTTAATTGAGCCACAAAAAAATGTGGGAGCCTTAAGCTTCACTTTTAAGAGTTGAACGCGATAACGAAATCCAGCCCATAGTGCACCCTTTAACCGCTAAGTGCATACTCATTAATATGTTTTGTTACACACACAAACACACACACACATACGCACACGCACGCACGTACGTACGCACACACACACATACACGTAAACAGTAGATTGTAGGAGCATGCGAGCACGAATGGTACATAGAGTTTTTTTCAATCTAAAGAAAGAATCGCATGACCTTCAAAATATACGCTGCGCGCTCAATGGCAGCACATTATCTAGCGTTTGCTGTTTTCTTGATAAGCGTCTCTTGAAAAGCAAGATATATGTTTTCCGCTAGATGGACATAGTTGTTCATTTTCAGAACTGTTTGAAAGTTTCTGTGTGTTTATAGCGGTGATGGTAGCACTATCCCGGCCTTTTTCGACGTAGCTTGATGGCCACCAAAGTGTGCCTACAAATTGCCGAATGTACTCATTTTCGTCGTGACACCTGTCGAACAATATGCGTTAAGGAGACTTCTTTCACTAAATGACATTTATGCAGTGATTCTTCCCGAAGCTGCTGCAAGTAACATCTTGGCTTTGTGGTAGGAGACCTGCTTGCTGCGCGAACGGCATGGGTTTGATCCTCCGTGGGATCAAAAATTTTATTCGTTACTTTATTTGCTTTCTCATTGAAAAACCGTCCACCATAAGAATGGTGGATTCTCTCATTTACCAGTTTGGTCGATTATGGTGGTGCAAATGTTGGTGGCACATGGTGTATGATGGCGTATGGTGGAGCGGATGGTGAATGGCGTGCTCCAGCCGGCAGTGCGGGAGCACGAAGCAGCCTCAAAACCACCCTGACCAGCTGCCACTAAAGAATTAATAAAAATAAGAAACAATGTGAAACCACCTGCAAAAAAGGGTGCGACAGCGTGCAATTGATCCTGCCACCTTCGGATTCGTAACCAAGGACACTAACCACTGCACCACGCTGACATATGATGGTTGTGGTGTCAAAGAAGTAGTCAACACACAAACTTGCTAACTACAGTTTTGTCTGTCGTTTACTCGAGATTGACGGGATCGGCACTGTAACCCGGCTGAACGTGCAGCCATCAGATAACACCCGTAATCACGTGACTTGTTACGTCACGCATCTCTTTATATAGCACTAACCCAACGGCAATAAAGTTGTTGTTCACCCGACTGCTGGACTCTCTACATGATGGCAGCGGAACCCACCTGATGCATCAATGGCGTCAGCGTTAATACCACCCCCGAAGCTCATGGGAGCATCACAGGACCCTTGGATTGCCTGGAAAACTTGGAAAAGTGAGCTTCTGCTGTTTTACATTGCTACGAAGTTGAACACAGAGCCAAAGGATGTTCGAGCAGCCAGTTTGCTAGTTACCATAGGCGAGGAAGCTAGAAAGGCATACAGTACCTTCAAGTTCGAGGAAGCGGAAGACAGAAATGATGTGGAAGTCCTGATTAAGAAATTTGAGGAGCACTGCAGGCCCGCGACCAACTTGACATTTCAAGAATTTCTTTTCGGTTTAAGAAACCAAAAGACAGGTAAACCATTTAATGAGTCGCTAACAGAACTGCGTGTGTTAGCGAAGGACTGTGAATTCGGGAGTCTCGAAGACCGCGTGTTGCGCAGCCGAATCATTCTGGGCACAACGAATAAGAGCCTCTGGCAAAGATTGATAGCGGAAAACCCGACGTATGAAAAGACCGTTGATTAATTGATGATTGATTTGTGGGGTTTAACGTCCCGAAACCACCATTTGATTATGAGAGACGCCGTAGTGGAGGGCTCCGGGAATTTTGACCACCTGGGGTTCTTTAACGTGCACCCAAATCTGAGTACACGGGATGCAAAGACCGTCGCCATGTGCCGAACGCAGGCACAAAGCAAAGAGCACTTCAGAGAAATAAGTGGAGCCACAGGATCATGTGAAGAAAAAATCGTTGCTACAAATGTGGGGGTCCAATGCACCTCAGTGACATGTGTCCAGCGAGAAGGAAACATGCCGAAAGTGCGGGAGGCTAAATCATTTCGCTACATTATGCAGGTCATCCAAGTACCCGCAAAACGTCAGCCAACAAATACGAGATCTGCAAGCAGAATACAGCGATTTTTTTTCTACAAACGTTGACTCTCGGCGCGATCGCCAGTGATGACGGAAGCGCAACTGTGTACATCGAGGGCTATCCCATCACATGCAAGCTAGATACCGGTGCAAACTGTTGTGTAATTTTAAGATGCGATGTTTTAAAATTGCCATATAAAGCTTGCAACGTTCAGCTCACAGCATTTTTGGGCACACAACAGCCGCTCACGCGCAAGTTCAGTTGATGCTTTCAGCAAATGACAAAACCAAAGGACAAACATTTGTCATTGTCTATCAAGATATCCCTGACACTCTGAGTGGTGGAGCAGCTGAAAGTCTAGGCTTCACCTACCGTATGCGAGACCTGCAGAATGAACTGTACCCGCCAGTACAACCTTTCGCAGACTTCTTTGAAGGCCTCGGGCAGCTAAAAGACTTCGAGTATGACATGAAGCTCAAGCCAGACGCAGTGGGAGTCGTCGTTCCTGCTAAAAGAGTTTCTGTAGCTCTTCAGGACAAAGTCAAGGCTGAGCTGCAGCGCATGGATGCCCAGGGCGTCATCGCAAAGGTAACCGAGCCAACCAAGTGGTCTAGTCATATGGTGACAGTTGTAAAGAAGGACAAGGATAGAATTCGCCTGGATCCTACAGCGCTCAACAAAGTGCTGCTGCGGGAGCATTATCCAATGCCAACCTTAGAGGACGCAGCCTCGCAACTATCCGGTGCCAAGTACTTCTCAACGCTTCACGCGGTGTCAGGGTTCTGGCAAATTAAGCTAACCGAATCAAGCTCAAAATTCTGTACGATGAGCACGCCGTATGGGAGTTATCAGTTTTTCGAAAGCCCTTCGGCATCGCGTCGGCCCCAGAAATATTTCAAGCAGCTATGCATCGCATGCTGGAAGGCTTGCCGTACGTAGCCGTGATAATGGATGACATATTCCTTTGGGGCAGCACAAAAGAGGAGCACGACAACAACCTGTCACTTTTGTTGTTACGCTGTCATGAAAACAACCTCAAGCTTAACCTAAAGAAATGCACTTTTTTTGCAGCCTGAAGTCCGCTACCTCGGGCACAATATTAGCACTGAAGGCCTCCGCCTGGACCCAGGTCGAGTAAAAGACATACTGGAAATGGAAAAGCAAAGGAATTGTAAGGAACTCGAAGTCTTTTTAAGCATGATGAATTATGTACAGCGCTTCATTCCTAACATGTCTGACGTGACAGCCCCGCTAAGAACATTGCTGCAAAAAGACATTGCATAGGTTTGGACTGACTCTCAACAGGGAAGTTATAAAATGTTGCGTGAAATCTTTGCAAAAGCACCAGTTCTTGCTTTCTTCAACGGAAATAAGCCAGTAACCCTCTCGGTTGACGCCAGCCAAAACGGAGTTGGCGCTGTGCTTATTCAAGACGGCCATCCTGTCGCATTCTCGTCACGTTCCCTAACAGAGGCGCAGCAACGCTACGCTCAAATTGAAAAGGAAACATTGGCAATTGTACACGGTTGCATCAAGTTTCTCGATTACATCTTCGGCCAAGAAACTGTGATCGTTGAGACCGATCAACGCCCCTTGGTGCCCATATTCAGCAAACCGCTTTATCAATGTCCGCTTCGCTTACAGCGCATGCGTTTGACTTTGCAAAGATATCCTATTACATTGATCTGCAAGCCAGGAAAAGAGCTCTTCCTAGCTGACGCCTTATCTAGGTTTCCCAGTGAGCAGATCATGCAAGAAGAAACGGAGCAATTTCAAGTGAATGTGCTTGAGTACATTTCAGCTTCGCAGCAGCACCTGAGGAATCTTCGTGCTGCAACAAATGAAGATCCGTCCCTGGTCAAACTTCGAGGTTACGCCGAAACAAGCTGGCCTGAAAAGAGCGAGGTGCCCGAAAGTGTTCGTCAGTACTGGTCCTACAAGGAGGAGCTACACACACAGGATGGTCTTGTTTTTTGCAGCAACAATGTAATTATACCAACCTAACAGAAACAAGAAATTATGTTGCTGCTTCATGCTGCGCACCCGGGAGTTGAAAAGATGAAGGCGCGGGCAAGAGACATAATGTACTGGCCAAATATGAAATAGAGCATTTTTGCAAAAACTGCAAGGTCTGTCACAAGTATCAACAGCGGAATGCCAAAATGCCTCTTCACAGCCACGACATCCCAAAACTGCCATGGGAATTTGTTGGCATGGACCTGTTTTTCCACGAAGGCCGTGAATTTGCCATAATAGTGGACTTCTATTCTTTCTTTTTCGAAATCCGTGAACTCCAGCAGAGCACTGCTAGTGCTCTGACAGTAAGGTGCACAGAATTGTTCGCCACTCATGGCTTACCGTGGCAGCTTTGCAGTGATAATGGCCCGCGATTCAACAGCCACCTTTTCAAAGAGTTATTGCGACAACAAGGCGTTACCCATATTACGACAAGCCCTTATCACCCCCGCGCCAATGGAATGACGGAAAGAGCCGTACAGGAAGCTGAAGAGCTCCTAAAAATTGTGGGCGCAACCGGGCTGATTTTTATATGGCGTTGCTAGAATGGCGCAATACCCCCAGAGATGATGTGCTAAAGTCCCCTGTGCAGAAACTTGTGGGATGGCAAACCAGGACCCTCCTGCCTGTGTCTAACAGCCACCTGGAACCAGAAGCAGTACTTAGCAAAGCTGTTCACAACAGGCTCGGAGAGATCCGTCAACGCCAGAAGGTCTATTACAACCGCGGAACCATGGATCTGCCGGCCCTGTCCCTCAGGCCGGCCAGTGTCCGCCTACGACACCCTCCAGCGAACATGGTCACCGGGAGTTTTTCTGAGGCCAGCCAGCACGCCCCGGTCAGCGATCCTTAAAACAGAAGAAGGTCGAGAATTCAGGCGCACAAGAGAGCACCTGCGGGACAGGACAACCCATAGCGACGAAGGCCCCAGAGAAGACAACTCCCCTCGAGAGCTTCGCCGAAGCACAAGAGCTCACCACCAGCCCTGTCAATACCCACAGCCTGAAAGGCATAATTAATTTGTGCTACAATAAAGGAAAGATGTAACCCGGCTGGACGTGCAGTCATCAGATAACACCCGTAATCACGTGACATGTTACGTCACGCATCTCTTTATATAGCACTAACCCAACGGCAACAAAGTTGTTGTTCACCCGACTGCTGGCTTTGCTACAGGCACCTGCTGCTAACATTTGCACATCTGATAAACATAAAAAAGTACTGTCTGTAACGATTGCCACTGTGATAATGGCAACAGCGCTATCTTTTTGTTACAATTTACAACCGCAAGAAAAAAAACAACTAAGAGGGCTGAGGAGCAGGTAAAGTTTATCGGCGGTTACTGCCAAGTTTATTATCTGTTTCTCACTCCTTCCAAAGGGAGATATCTGTTCAGGCTTTATGACGCTTCTATGCTCATTCGTTAAATACGCCCTCACACTTGATTGTGACGTTTTTCGCGCAATGCACAGCGCAGTCGTGCCAGTGTACCGCTGTTGCTCTGTCGTTTGGAGCAACTACATAACGGCTTGGCCAAAACGAACGCAGTGCACCAGAAACATTATGCTATCATATTATTACGATGCACCATCGACCGGAGCAAGCGTAGCCCTTCGCGAAGAGGACGAAGACGCCTGTGCGTTAGACGCTTGTGCGAGGGGCAACTCAGCGACCTTGTTCGGCTGCCGATTCTTTGTGGACGCTAGACGATCAACCGAGATTTCGCCCCGTCACGTTTGATGGAGGTGCGGGGTAACTGCCACGCAATGGAACTTCGCAGCGGTCATCGTTTGAACAGTCATTCTGCAACGATGACCGAAAATATGGCGTCTGCATCTGTTCCTGGTGTTCCTGCGGCTGGAGATGATGCGGCGACTACATCTCCTCCTGCGACCACAACCTTCGTGCTCGATCCCCCGTGGGATCCTGGCACATTTATCGGTTCCGGCGATCCAGATGAAGTAGTCATTGGAAATTATCTGGTAGAGTACGAAAGTGTGAGTTATCAATACCAATGAGGCCCGACTCATGCTGGCAAACCTGTTGTTCTCTCTTAGAGGAACCACCAAATCTTGGTATGAGAACCATGAAGCAGAACTTGAGAATTGGGCAATATGCAGGGAGAAAATGCTGGACCTGTTCGGGAAGCCTATTGGAAGAAAAATGACCGCGAACAAAATGCTCGCGTCTCGGGCGCAGACTTCGATGGAGTCGTACGTCTCGTATATAAACGATGTGTTAGCATTGTGTCGCAAAGCCAATGCCGACATGCCGGAGGCTGACAAAGTTGGACATATTCTTAAGAGAATTGCGGACGATGCATTCAACCTCCTCTTCTGCAAAAATTATTCTACAGTGGATGTCATTATAAAGGAAAGCCGGTGCTTTGAGCTAGTGAATAGCCGGCGGATCGACAGCGTGTTTGCCCACCTTCCGAATACGGCTGCAACGTCGTCTTGCGAAGAACGTGCAAGAACACAGACGCCAGCCACCTCCACTTTCATCGGATCAGGTGACCCGAACTGTACGGCGCGAACTTGAAGCCATTACCCCTGTTCCGGCTCACATTGGTATTCCCTCGGTGTGCGCTTTGCCCAGCCCATAGCGAGCTCTATGGTGTCCACTTTCGTCCTATCCCGAGCAGCAGTTTACGGCTCGATTTCGCGACCCTGCTGTGCAGAGAACCGCCGACAATCGACCAATTTGCTTTCATTGCCATCGTGTCGCTCATGTCGTCCGGTACTGCCGACATCGCTCGACCGCTTACTGATCTCTCAAAGAAGGACGTTCCCTTCGCATGGGGCGTACAGCGAGCGGACGCTTTTTCGACTCTTATCCATCTGCTGACTACGCCACCAATACTGGCCCATTTCGACCCTGCATCACCCACAGAGCTTCGAGCCGATGCTAGTGGCCATGGAATTGGAGCGGTCCTCGGCCAACGACAGCACGGGAAGGACAACATGATTGTTTACGCCAGTCGTCTTCTTTCACCTGCCGAACGCGAGTTCTCCATCACTTAGCGTGAATTCCTTGCTTTAGTGTGGGCCATCACAAAATTCAGCCCTTAGCTGTATCGCCAAACTTTTTCCGTTGTCACTGACCATCACGCTCTCTGTTGGCTGTCATCACTAAAGGACCCATCTGGACGTCTTGGTCGCTGGGCGCTGCGTCTGCGAGAATACTCGTTCGTGGTCCACTACAAGCCACTACAAGGATGCCTGTACACAGACGCACAATGTTTGTCACGTCATCCGGTTGAAACGCCCGACTTGACAGACCTTGAATCAGACCCCTGCATGCTCTCAATCCACGCTTTGGGTGATATCTCCAACAAACAACGACGTGACCCATCGTTACTATCATCGAGCGTCTGACCTCTTCTCTAACAGATCCTTCCGTTTGCCTGTTCGAACTGCACGATGACATTCTGTACCGTCGCACCTTCAGCGCCGATGGCCCGGAATTACTACTCGTGCTTCCCCATCACCTGCGTTCCAGCGTTTTCGAAGAACTCAACAACGTACCTACAGCCGGTCACCTGGGCGTCTCTCATACCTACGATCGTGTGCGACGTCACTTTTTCTGGCCCGGACTGTATCGTTCTTTGGTTCGCTACGTCACTGCTTGCGACCGCAACCAACGTCGAAAGCTCCCCTCTGTGCTACCGTCTGGCCTCCTACAGCCCATCGACATACCGACGGAACCATTCTTCCGTGTTGGCTTTGACCTGTTGGGCAGGTTTCCTACGTCCACCTCCGGGAATAAATGGGTTGCAGTCGCCACAGATTACGCCACACGCTTTGCCATCACTCAAGCGCTGCCGCAAGCTATTCCACTGACGTTGCTAATTTCCTCTTGTATGAAGTCATTCTTCATCACAGCGTGCCGCGGCAGGTGCTTACTGATTGAGGGAGGTACTCCCTTTCATGTGTTGTGGATGACATTCTCCGCGCCTGCTCCACTGAGCACAAGCTTACCACCATTTATCATCCACAGACAAACGAATTGACCGAGCGTCTGAACCGAACAGTGACGCAGATGCTGTCAATGTTCGTTTTATCAGATCACCGTGACTGGTCAAAAGCACCCCCTTTGTCAACTTTGCGTACAACTCTTCACGGCACGACGCAGCTAGTTATTCGCCGTTTTATTTGCTATTTGGCCGGCATACTGCGTTACCATTTGACACGCTTCCTCCTTCGGCTGTCCCCTTGTCTGAGTATGCCAGCGATGCCGTTTTTTTGAGCCCATGCAGCCGTCAGCTTGCCCATGATCGGCTGCACTTGTCGCAAGAGCACAAAAAAAAACCGTTATGACAGTCGCCACCAAAGCTTGCACTTCCCGCCGGGGTCTCTGGTACTTCTCGGGACACTCAACCGCCAAGTCGGCTTATCAGAGAAGCTAATATCGCACTACCATGGCCCCTGCAAATTGTTACAACACAGTGACGGGAACTACGATATCACGCCCCTAAACAATGCCTTTTCGACCTTCGACCCCCTCACTCCAGATGGACGTTGTCCACGTTTCCAGACTCAAACCGTATCACCCTGCTTGTTCGTCGCCGCCGTACTAAGCGCCGTGACAGCGCTTCCGCCGCGAGGAAGTGATGTTACGGTGCACCATCAACAGGAGCAAGCGTAGCACTTTGCGAAGAGGACGAAGACGCCTGTGCGTTAGACGCTTGCGCGAAAGGCAACTTAGCCATTTTGTTCGGCTGCCGATTCTCTGCGGACGCTATACGATAAACCTAGATCTCGCCCCATCACAATATTGGTTCAGTAAGCATACGAATTGTCGAGTCTGTGTTTTCGCATAAGAGCCAGTGAAGTGCCGGCGAGTGCGACTGGCGGCTGTCGGTGAAGGGAGGCGTACATTTGGTGAAAGTGCTGCACGCGCGTCGCATTGATATTGTCGCTTCTTGAGCGGACACCGTACACAATAAAAATGATTTTTTTAGGTTAAGTAATGCCACAGCTGTGCTGTATTGTCATTTCTACTCGACAAAACTGTGCATTCTGAAACTCATAGGTGCCGATAACACTTGTACGGGCTCGGTCAGTAGGATTAAACATTTGTGAAAATCATGGTGGTAGAACAGAAGGGTGAAAGTCGAATTTGCTCAGACTCGTTTCGACACATGTCTAAAGTGAAAGTTTATGCATATTAGAACGCACTTAGTTAACTTAAAAGAACGGCTCGAGCAATATAATGTGCAAGAAATACCAGCGTTACGTTTCTAGCGTGGTGACACCAAGGGACCGCTGTTTTCTGCTCTAATATTGAAAGGGGCAATTGCGAACTGGAGCGCCTTTATTTCTCAACAGCTGCGCGCCAATGTAAAACATTTATTGTCACTGTTCACAGTGACACCTCTAGTCTTCTGAACATCACAACAAAGAAACACATTGGTGATGTCAAACTGATGTAAATACGTGAGCGAAATGTAAACGTATCACGGCCACATACTCTACGCTATACAAAAATTGAAGCGTTGTTGACACTACTCGAATAAAAAAAACAAACGTGCTAGAAAGCGTAATAAGCAGCGTTGGTTTCTTTTGACCATAAACATATATATCTGCGCATACAAGGATGACACACTAGAAATAAGTGATTTCATATACTGTCAAGTGCTTTTTCATCATGCCACCATCATTTACCAAGCTTCCATCGTGCCACCATCATCATCTTGCTCACCAAGCCTTCCACCGAACATGGTTTGCCTCGCCACCATCAGCCGGCATTTTCCACCATCATCACCAATGGTTCGCCACCAGCACCACCATCTGCCATCATTTTTTCACTCTCGCCGTCATCAGCCATTATGCCGACTACAGTTTCCACCATATCCACTAATATTTTTGCTATATCCACCATTATTTCCACCATATCCACCAATGATTCTAGCATCCACCAACCCAGAATTTTCAGTAGGGTTCTTTCTCGATTTTTCACTCACGTACGATTTCTCGATCAGAACCAGCGGTGCGGACGTGGATGGCGGAATTTCTGCGACATGAGCTCTCCAAGGTTATCGCGTTATTGAGAAATGTAGCACCAAGAGTCGAGGATGAGGTAGAAAAGCTACCGTGCAAAGACTGGGAATATAGTGCACCATTACATGTAATGACGAGGGAGATAGAAAAAGAAAATAAAGGAAAGAGAGAGCAAAAAGTTGGTGGAAGAGAAGAATCCAGGAAGCGATTGCGAACTGACATGATGCATCATGGGAGCACAGATAGGCAAAAAAAGGGACGCGGCCACAGGATGAATTCAACCAAATATTGGAAATATAGTTAGAGAAAATCGAACAAGAGTGCAAAAATTTGTCAATGCAAAAATTAAAGGTGAAAGTGAATGCTGCATTGGAGAGATTCGCGAAAAGAAAAAAACCAGCGCCTAGAATATTTTGAAGAAACCTAATGGCACTGGGTAGGAAGTCTGTCAGAATGCAACAACATAGGGTAGTTCGGAAGGAATGAAATTGGAAGGGTGCGAAGCACTTGGTTACACCAGAAAAGTACAGCATATTCGTTTAATAAGATGGCACAGGGTATTTTTCCGGTGAATAAAGTATGAAAAAGAGTACATTCTAGGAAGAGATAATACTTGAAAATTTCACTTGGAAAAAGGCCGAAGTACAAAAATTGGCCCAAATCTACATGTTACACTGTAAATGTCGTCGAAAGACGATAGTCTTGCGTATGGAGAGAGTGAACAAAACGTTTATTTCATGTTCTGCGCAAGATAATCGGTGAATGGTATTCTGAAGGCGCTGCATTAGAGCGCCTCGAGCGTGTAGCGGAGGTGAACAGGCGCATCTAGGCACGTTAAATACAAGCACCATCTGGCAGTTATTTTCAAAAAGGAAGGCACGCTCGACCGTGGATAAAGATGCGCGCCAGTCTTGGAGGTGATAAGGTGCCGAATGCAAAGCGACGAGCAGGTGCCACCACCGTGTCGTCGTAGCAAAGCGTTGGAAACACCTTCTTGAGCATCGCGTTGCACTGTCAGCGCAGCGCGATAAACGCTATAGTCCTTAGAGTTACTTGAGTGTTCCTCTTCTAGTATAAAGGCAGACATACAAAATATAGGCGTGTTGTTATGGCGCCTCAGATATGCGCAATATTTGCTTTTTTTATTGACAATGTCTAAACTTCGAACTCTAAACCTTGAGCAATATTGGTAGTCGCTGCGGATGGGGTTGGCTGTTTGGTGCCATTTGAGGTATCGTAAGGGTGGGAAACAGACAGTTGTACAGACAGACAGACAAACAGACAGACAGACAGACAGACAGACAGACATACAGACAGACAGACAGACCAAAATTGTTCCATCGAAGGTCCCCAAGAAAGACTATCGTCTTAAAAATGTCTAAGTTCACTACTCCAGGTTTAGATGGCGTTCCCGTCAGCCTCATAAACGAACTAGGAATTAGAACCAATAAAGCACTGCTTAAATCCGTAGAACAGCACTTACAGGGGCAAGAAATAACAGACAGTTGATTGAAAAGTAGAACGAAGTTAATCTATAAACGCAAACGACAAAAGGTAAACATTCACTCGTATATATAGCTAACCATTACTCCGGTGCTCTACACGTTGGCCAGGTAGGTAGTAAAGAAATTATAACTCTGCCGCGTTGATCTAGTAGCTAAGGTTATAGGCTGCTGACCCGCTGGTCGTGGGTTCGAATCCCTGCTGTGGCAGCTGCATTTTTGATGGAGGCAGAATTGCTGTAGGCCCCTGTGCTCTGATTTGGCCGCACGTTAAAGAACCCAAGGTGGTCAAAAATTCTGGAGCCCTCCACTACAGTGTCTCTCATAATCATGGTAGTTCTGAAACGTTAAACTCCATATATGGAGAGTCCTATCAATCAGTAAAATAAAAATTGGAAATATGGGCAGAGCAAAGCTATATTTTTGGAAAACTTTATAATAGATTCCAAATCGACATGCACTTAGACAATAACCTGTTTGCTCTTAATCAGTGTATAGAAATATCTAAAGTAGAAAACAGGCCGTCATAAGTAGCTTATCTGAACATCGCAGGGGGGTATGACACCATTAATCAGAAAATTTTCAAGGGAGAAGCTGAAGAAATTGGGCATAGGTAACGACCATATGCAGCTTTTGGCAGATTTATGCCAAGATATAACAGTTCGCATAGAATGGGAAAAATGAGTAGCAACTATACCATTGAAATTAGCAAGGAGCTGAGAAAGGCATGTCTTTTCTCCCCGCTGCTATTTATACTGTACGCGATGAGTATAGAAAAGCACTACAAGGTAGCAACATTGTATTTAACCTGTCAAGCAAAGAGACTGCCACAATGGTTGAGGAGAAACTTCCACGTCTATTTTATGCTGACGATATTGTCCTATTTGCAGACAGTCAAAACAATATACAGCAGCTGGCAGATGTATACGGAAGGGAAGGCGAGGCTCTAGGACTAGGATTCAATGCAACAAAACGTGAATTGATGGCATTCATTGACCACGAAAACAAGAAGGTATCAATACAAGGCCGAGATATACTGAGGGTAAGCGAGTACAAGTATGTATGTGCATGTGTAATGATATATATATATATATATATATATATATATATATCATCAGTCTGACTACGTCCACTGCAGGACAAAGGCCTCTCCCATGTTGCGCCAGTTAACCCGGTCCTGTGCTTGCTGCTGCCAATTTATACCCGCAAACTTCTTAATCTCATCTGCCCACCTAACCTTCTGTCTCCCCCTAACCCGATTCCGTTCTCTGGGAATCCAGTTAGTTACCCTTAATGACCAGCGGTTATCCTGTCTACGCGCTGCATGCCCGGCCCATGTTCATTTCCTCTTCTTTATTTCAACTATGATATCCTTAACCCGCGTTTGTCACCTAATCCCAGAATGTGGTGGAGCACATTCGGCAAGCACTCTCAAATTATGACAGGTAGATTGCCACTATCTCTCATGAGGAAGGTATATAACAGCTGTATCTTGCCAGTACTTAGCAGAAACCTGGAGACTTACAAAGAGGGTTCAGCTTAAATTGAGGACGACGCAGCGAGCAATATATATATAATATATATATATATATATATATATATATATATATATATTATATATATATATATATATATATATATATATATATATATATGCGTGTGTGTGTGTGTGTGTGTGTGTGAAGGTACAGGAAAATACATCAGCAGCAACAGAAAAGAGGATTGCTGCAAATATGCAGCACAGAGTGTTATGGGGATAAATATATGTAAGATGTGCTTCGAGGTCTGTGGAGAGGCGTAATGGTCTCGGGACACGCAGTTGGAAACTCGGTGGTGTGCATAAAGTCTAAGGTGCAATTAGCAATGGATTCAAATCAAAGAACTGTAGGACGCCTCGCGTTGGGCCCTCACGGGAAGACGACAAACGAGGCTGTAAAGGGGGATATCGGATGACTAAGCGTTGAAGTAAGAGAAGCTCAGAGCAAATGAGATTTGGAAACAGTCTTAGGAAAGTGAAGGAGAGCGGATGAACAAAGAAAGTGATCCGGTATTTATATAGAAAGAGCGTGGACACAAGAGGAGAAAAAGAACTAGGAGGCTCACCAGTAAATATAGAGGTGGCACTGTGGGTGACATGGCAACAAGGTGCATTGGGCGAGAAGTCAGAGAGGCGGAGAGGAATCATTGAATGACAGTAATGGAAAAGAAGGCGGCTCTCAGTAACTACCGAAAGGCAGGTAGCAAATAAGGCGGGAAAGGTTTGATGATAATTCCAGAGGAAGCGCTTTATTGTTCGAAGCGAGATCGGGTTGCCTTAGAATGCCTAGTCATAAAGCGAGCTTTTATACAGAAGAACAATGTAGTACTTGCTGTGGAAGAGCTGAGGAAACCATGGAACATGTTTTGATTGAATGTGACACTATGCAACCAGGTATACGTGTGGGTATGAGCCTACTAGAGGTCTTGTATTTCGCAGACAACCATGGATAGTTGAACACATCCATGATAGGAGCAAGTAGGACACGATTAGACTATTGGTGGCAGAAAAGTAGAGGTAAAAGGCAGAAATGGCGGGGAATTCAGGTCATTTTTCCTGAAGAGGCAGAAAGATGAACCACCACTTTATATTATTTTGTCCTAATTAAGTGATATCTGGGGTTTAACATCCCAAAACCACCATATGAATATGAGGGACGCTGTAGTGGAGGGCTCCGGAAATTTTGACCACCTGGGGTTCTTTACGTGAACATAAATCTGAGCACATGGGCCTATAGCATTCCCACCTCTATTGGAAATGCAGCTGCCGTAGCCGGTATTCGACCCCGCGACCTGCGGGTCGGTGATCAGCTGAGTACATTAGCCACCAGACCACCACCGCTGGGCTATTTTTAATAAGATAGATGTAATCGAAGTAGATAGAAGTACAAAAGGCATTAGGCCAAAATAAGAAAGTTTTCGTTTTGGTTGTGACTGTCGAACATGGTGGCGCATATGTTCCCACCCCGTCATAAAGGAGGTGTTCATAGCATTCATTCATCCATAAGCAGCGATTCCGCTTAGCGAAGTATACTCCTCTCTCTACACACACACACACACACACACACACACACACATATATATATATATAGATATATATATATATATATATATATATATATATAATATATATATATATATATAATATTTATATATATATATGATATTTATAAATGATATAACACAAGTATCCAGCCGCATGCGCATGTATGCAGATGACTGCTGCATATATCGTGACGTCACGTCTGCTCAAGATTCTGCTCAACTACAAAGTGATCTAAATGCTGTGTTATCATGGTGCACCACATGGAATATGACACTTAACTTTTCAAAATGTAATACCGTTCGCTTCACAAACAAAAAGAACATTCTAAATACGAATTACTTTCTAGGAGACAATCGTTTGGAAGTTGTGTCTAAATATATGTACCTAGGTGTTTTCTTTACGAGCAACCTATCCTGGAACGACCACATTGAATACGTCGGTGCTAAAGCGAGCCGTGTATTGAACTTCCTGAAGCGTAACTTTAAACAGGCCCCACCTAAACTAAAGGAAACGCTCTATCTTTCTAACGTTCGCTCAATTTTAGAGTACGGTTGTGTGGCTTGGGATCCAGACACTAAAATATGTACTAATGCGCTAGAAAGGGTTCAGAAACGAGCAGCGCGTTTTGTGTCTGGTAACTATGATTTCACTAACCGCTCTTCGTGCATTCGTAAACATTTGGGTTGGCCTCTCCTGCAGGACAGGCGCAAATTCTTAAGATTAAATCTATTTCATAATATTTATATTGGTAGCACTGGTTTAAATAAAGACGTGTACATTAAAGATCCCACTTATGTATCCTCTCGCCTAGATCACTCCCGCAAAGTTCGCGAATACCGATGTCGCATAAATACTTACAAAAACTCCTTCTTCCCGAAAACTACACAAGAATGGAACAACCTACCAGAATACATTGTATCCACCCCGCCACCCTCATTTCAAAATGCTCTGTCACAATTTTTGTTGAA
The DNA here is from genome assembly GCA_013436015.1 of Rhipicephalus annulatus. Lineage (NCBI taxonomy): Eukaryota > Metazoa > Arthropoda > Arachnida > Ixodida > Ixodidae > Rhipicephalus > Rhipicephalus annulatus. Next base: position 30,994 of record WOVY01013539.1, read on the forward strand.
ATGAAAATTGCCAATTTCTGTCTGCATTTCTGTTTGTGTTTTACTTTTCCTTGATTGCCTCGTGTTCCCGAGAATGTGTACACACTGTATAAGCTGAGCATGCTTACTTGTTTTGTTATTGGTATTCATACCCTGTATCAATTTCAAATGTTTTTGTCTCTCCTCCCCCCTACTGTAATGCCCAAATTGGGCGCTGTAGGTACTCGAATAAATAAATAAATAAAATAAATAAATAAATAAATAATATATATATATATATATATATATATATATATATATATATATATATATATATATATATATACATATATATATAACACGTATCCTATACTTTTCTTGCCATTATTTTCTGTTTGATGGTCATTAACATTGCGTCAAAACACGGAAAACTAGCCCTTACGTATACACTTGTTTCCCTTATTCATTACCGAGGGTCTCGTATTGCCAGACATATGCCTTTCGGTTGTATACGAGGGACTATTGGTAAGCTGCCAGCTCGTAATAAGTTACGTGACGCCAGACAGGCTCATAAAGAGTGTGCCACACTCGCTGCCAAGCATAACTTGGCACCAAAATGGCACCCAGTTATGCCGACATAATTATAGGAAAGCTATAATCAGAATTTCTTGCACCAAGTTCCTTGAAACCACTGTTATACAGAAGATACATAAATGACATCTTTCTTATTTGGACCCACAGCGAGGATGAACTTCTCAGCTTTATCGACACCTACAATGCTGTACATCCCAACATACACTTCACACACACATACTCGCACGTAACCGTAAATTTTCTTGATGTCACCATAACAATAAAGAGGACAAGCTCTCTACAACTCTATATCGCAAACCAACAGATCGACAACAATACCTCCATTACCAAAGCTATCATCCGCGCCCCTGTAAAAACAGTATCCCATACAGCCAGGCTCACTGCTTTAAGCGAATCTGCTCAAGAGACGCTGATTTTGACTCGAGCACACAGAGGCTAAAACTTATGCTCGAGAAACAAAAATACACCCCCCCCCCCCACCATGTAATTGATGATGCTGTTCAAAAAGCGAGAAAAACTGAAGCGTGATGACTTACTTATGAAGCGACCACCGCAAGAAAACCCACAACGAACAAACCTCTGCTTGACTTACAGCACAAACTTCCCCAATGTAAACAAAATCTTTAAATGACATTACAACATTCTGGAACAAAGTGAACGTCTGACACGCGCATTCCCATCCGCTTCAGGCGTCGTTTACCGACGACCACGCAACCTCAAAGACACACTTGTGCACTCCCAAATCAATTCCTCACCCCCCCATAACTCATGCCGACCTTGTTTCAAGTCACGATGTCTTGTATGTAAGGTGATGCGAGAAACACACAAATGAACCAGCACGCAATCCAAGTTTTCGATTAACATACGAGGAAACCTAACAAGCGATTATTATAATGTGGTATACCTACTCGAATGCAACGTGTGTAGTATGCAGTACATCGGACAAACAGAAATACCATTTAGGATTCGCTTCAATAATCACAGAGACCATGCGAAATCAGCCCCAAATCTACCCCTATCAAAACATCTTAATCTTCCCGACCATGCATTCGACAAACCAGCAGTAAACGCTCTTAGAGACGGGATTTAAATCAAACTGAGAACGTGAACAACGAGAGACATACCTTATCCACCCATTTAACACCCTTGATAAAGGAATAAATGAGAATCCAGGTACACTTGCAGCAATTTAAGCATTAGAAAACAATAACGGCAATAATGAAAACATACCTGAGTGCACGGCACTGCAGCTGCGAAGGGCACCAGACAACTCGAAAGAATTCCAAGTGTAACTACTCTTCTTAAGTACAGCTGTCGTCTGTTTTCTGTTTTTACTTTACTACCCAATCAATTGTGCCAAGCATGACATGCCCAACAGCAACCCTGTGCACAGTCGGGAGGCCCCTACTGCACGCGTAATCTAGAAGCGGGCAAGGAATTCGCACTGTGCCCGCTTACCAGCCTCTGCCTCAATACGCGGCCCCCCTCTTTCAACGACGAAATGTGGACGGGGCTCCGAGTAGTTAAAGGCTTAGAACTTCCTAAAAAAGCTCTTTTTTGCCCCACACCGAACCGCCAGTGCCAAGAGGCGCCGTCTGGTCGGGAAGAATGCGCTAGTGAAAGGAAGCATACACAGACCGCTGACATCAGAAAGGTGAAGGGGAGAAAAGGGAAAGATATGAAAGGGGATGTGGAAGGAAGAGTGGAAGGGGGGCGCCCGGGGAGAGTCCACCTTACATTCTTTTTCTCTTTTTTTTGCTTTCTTTCATTTTCTTTTCTTTCCTTTTCGTTTTTTTTTCTTTCTCTCTAACATTTTCTCTCTTTCCCTCTGATTTGAGATTGTATAAAGCTGAGCACCAACAAACTGTACCTTCAATCTTGATGAAGGCCAGACTCAAGGCCGAAACGTCGAAATAAACCACGTTGTGACCGCTCATGGAGGATCTACTTGACTATATATACACATTTATCGTAATACCACCTAGTTCGTGATAACGAGTTCCACGGGAGCTTTTTTTGAGGTCTTCCCGCGCATTGAGGTACAATGTTTGTACATTTTAGCGCCCACCAATAATTCGAACTCCCCTTCTTTTGAGCAATTTCACAGTACCCCTAGAGTTAAATTCCACGAGCGTTTACGTATCTATAAAAAATTGCGCAGGTTGGAAAATAATTTACAATTCCGCATTTTCAAAGGCTTTAACTATTTTTTTTCGCTGCCCTCAAAGACTGCATAAATAAGCGGTGCTGTAGAAGAATGCTCAAGTTCACTATTTGGCAAGTAATTTGCTGTGCGTGCTCTTTTCAAGTCAGTGAAAGCATCTGTACCCGCATAGTGAAATCGGCGAAGTTCTGAATTCTTTGCTTGTGTAGCATGATTATGCTGAGAAATGTCGTGAAGCTTTCTTCAAGGACAGTTATTACGTTCCTAAGAGGGCGCGAAGTGTACAGAAAACCTCCACTGTCGAAACTCGATGTGAATACTGAAGGTGGTGGTCGATACCGAGTAGACTGTTTTCTCTTCTGAGGCAAACGCTTAGATAAATACTTCGGAGAGTGGCGTACAAAAATAACAGTCCGTATGGCATCCATGGCAACGAGAGGTACGTAGGTTCCTCGGAATCTGTTTCACTACGCCCTGACAGACTATCTTAATGGTTCACACGGAGAATGCCGGCTCAAACTGCCTTTTACAAGCAAAACAGGCGTCGTCAAGCATCTTGTGTTCACGTTTTATGTTTCGCTCTCATTGCTGTGATCTCTATGGCTCTTTCAGCGCACAAAAAAAGCAAACTTTGTCTTGCACGAATGGTAGCCGCTCTTACAGCCTGGTACAAGATGCGTGCTCTCACGCTTCTCACACTTCTGTGTGAACCTTTTGTTTGCTTCAAAAGGATGTGCACATAAAACAACATAAAGCATGCTCCTCAGACCATAATGAAAAGAAAACACTCGTGATGATGTCCAAGCAGTCCAGCAAAGACGCGGTCCTAGAGGTAGTAGCCGCAACACAACGGACGAGCTGCAGCAACATCTCCCCACAATCAGCCAACACAGCGAACAAGCAGGCGAGAGCAGTGAGCAGGTCAGAACTGGTCACATTCCGATACATTCTGATCACATTGCAAAAGCGCGCCGTGCCCCCAGCACGGTCATTTAGGAGGCATCCTTGGTATAGGCTAGTCAGTATTGTGGAGACCATACCTTTGACATCGTCCTCGTAAAGACTCAAAAGTGCGATCAGTGACGTGTGCTTCATCCACGGTGGCATACTTGCTTGTCCGTTCCCATAAGCCGCAAGGGACACAACAGCTGACGCAGCAGCATTAACTGCTCCTACGTTTACAGACACTGTGCCATGCTCTTTTACAGCCTGCAGTACAGACGTCTGTTTTCTTCGATCTAACTACAACCACAGCCACCGTACGTTGACGCGTGTTCGCAACGACAGCTGTAACTCTGAAGACTAAAACCGAAAAAAGGCGTCGAAAGCGCGTGTGCGTCTTTGTCACTCGCTCACAGGTGTTTTCACATTCATTATGTTAGAGTTCTGTAGAGTTACGCAATATCGGATCCTAAACAACATAACTTCAAGGCTTGCTTCGTATACCATTCCGATTTTTTTAAGGCGAAACATTTCTTGCCGAGCCTAAGGCACATTGAGCGTTGCTATCTACATATCTATCTATAGCCGGTTACGTTCGAGTGCTATCGTGACCACAATTTTACCTCTGCGTAGACCAAAATTGGCATACGAGATAGGATGGTTTGATTAATATGGCTGTCTGGTCATAACATATTTAAATAATGCAAATATCCCGTCTTGTGCGTTGTCAAATCATTTCCTCCAGCCTCGTGTAGCACATGCCCGTCTACCACGGGCCACGGTATGCACGTATGCCCCACAGGTGATTGACAGTTTAAATGCGACCTGCAGGAGGAACGGCAAAAAACAGACATTCGTAATTTAAATGTGACAGCGTTAACAAAAACCGACATCAGCAGCGTTGACCAAACGAATACAATAATAAAAATGAGGATCCAAACAGGACTCGAAACCAAGCATTCTGCGCGACAACTTGTTCTGCCCCAAAGCCATACCAGGTTTTGAAACTGCTTTGGGAAAAGAAACGTATACAGGAGTAATGTCTTTACAATGTTAATTGTAGTTGTTTGGCTGCCTAATTTGATAGCAAAACAATGAATGTTACGTATGCACTCCTATCATACAGGTGTCATTTCTAGTTAACATCACTTGTGGTTCCTGTGTTGACTACTTTTGTAGCAGCCTGATAAGCATTATATCAGTATTCCTGTGATTTGCATTTCTCTAACTAAAATTGTTTATGTGGAGAAACTGTGTGAGATTTTATCATTCAGTGTCAAAGCACTCAGTAATCTATATTCCAGATATGCTGGCAACGCGGAATTTGGGAATTTACTTCAATACAAAATTTTCTTACGCTAGCTTTAAGTTCAGTTTTTCTTCAAACCAATGTTTAGCCACAGGGAAGGAGGAAGCTGTGTAAACGGCTTTTTGCTTTTCTGGCTCTAACCGTCCATTATCTGAGCTCGACTGGAGGTTAATCAAATGCAACGCCAAAACCTCTCTCCAGCTAAGCGACACAGTGCTAGCAACGACACTTCGAACGTTTTTTTCTTTCCTGCATCGGCTAATACAATTAGCTTCTGGAGCTCGATGTTCAGTTCTTGGATGGTGAAAGAGGAATCGATTGAGCGCTCTCCGAACCTGCCAATTAGGGGTGGCAGCAACAATCCAAGAAGAAAAACAAAATTTCCTCGAAGACAGGCTGAGAGCGACGACACCGAGTTGTACTTGTCGTGTATCGATGCTACTTTGGCCAAGGGAGGCTTCGAGACTTATCACCACAAATAGCGACGACAAGGGATGCAAATGGGTGCTACACATCAAGTACGCTACTGCAGTGGCTACTTTGGCTTCATTCCCGAAATGACTTTGGACCATCGCAACACTCTAAAGAGAGATGGCATCCCTGTTTATCTGGAAACGCCCGTTTCATGTGAGAAAACAGACATTAGAATCAACCGGAACAACCCCATTACTATTGACATTTACTTAAATGAATAAACAAACGCCGCACGTATTTAATTGTGAAGATTATGCAGCTGCAAAAATATCAATTTTCACTGACACATTCAAAAAATGATAAACAACGGTGAACACGGTTTTCAACATATTGTCTGGATCTGCGATAATGAATAGCCCATTTTGTTCGTAGAACTGACCCATGCTATTGATACATTACATTGTCGTCACGCTCATATTTCGGGTTTTGATAAGTTCCTTTTCATACGTGACGGCCAACCAGAGCTCCTAAAGGATTGTAAAGGTGTGCCGTTCTTAGCGATATGGTGCTAGCTTTCCACAAGCCTCTGTCGTACAAGTGAACACGTTATGGCCGACCGTGAAGTTTCTAGTTACCCCCATGCTGTTATGAATTCCACAGTTTTAGTGATTGAAGTTCTATGAAGATTTGCTGCATTTGCAGCGCTTGAGCGAAATACGAAAGAAAAATAACATACAGACATGGAATGAAGACCGGACCATAAGAACGCTCATGCATGTAAGGATTCCGTCTAATACTGTGTCATAAAATCGAATAATGTGGCGTTCTCGACCTTGTTTTCGTCATCGTTGAAATGTGGGTCTTTTAAAAGCATGTAAAAAGAATTCCGCAAAACCACTGCTACGATTCTTGAGATATACCGGTATACTTATGAGCGAGTCGCCTTTCCCGTGTACTTGTATTAATAATTTATTTTTTCATCTCTCTTTCACATCCCATTTTCCCACCCTGATTTATTTCCCAGTATAGGGTAGCAAACTCAATTCTGGCGTCAGGTACACCTATTAGCGTTTCCTATTCGCCTCTCTCGCTCTCTCTTTATCTATTTATCCTGCATATTTAGCGATGTAGCTGATGTGTATAATACATGACAGCATATATAAGTCAAGAGTTTACTCTATGCAAGGTGTTTCAAAGAATGTGTCCAATATTATTTCGAAAATTTACAAAAAGGAGGCATCTGCATCCTACATGCTGTTGTCTTAACCGACGCACCATACAGCGCATTGACCAGTCTCTTCGGCAACGCCCTCAACGACGACGATGTTTCTCTCGCCGTTATCAAGCGTTAATCCAAACACATATTTCTGTAATTACTGCCGTAATTATTCTTTGCACATACCTGAATATGCATTTTGCTAAAGAACGTGAACTGGCGTGTAGGGGACGCAGATGCCTGCTTTATGCAATTTTCAATTAACATCCCCTGTATAGTAAAAAGCATTATTTATAAGTATGCTTTCGAGCACTAAAGAAAGAATCGTTCTTTCCGCATAGCTAAGTACTTTTTGAATCGTAGTTTACTTCGCTTGCCTTTAGATACATTTCGAAAAGCACGGATCAATAGTGTAGCACGGAGAACGCGAATGGGAGAACAGTTACGTTCGTTCGTTGTTATTTTTTCCATAGTTACGCTTTCCGCGCCGTATATTTTCGGTGTCTATATACAGAGAGGGCAGAAACATTAATTTATCACTGTCACTGCCCTTAAGAAGGCCGACAACAAATTGGTCCAACACTCGAACGCGTATCATTTCCCACCTCAAGCTTACGCTGCTCTGTATCGACGGTGGCGATAAATCAGATGAAAGCGACCAGACAAAATGATTACGGGAGTCTCACTACACTTTGTTTCGCGTGGCTACTGCTGGAAGGAAATTATCGAACTTTATCGGCAGCTGCTCGCTGCCTCTCGTTGACCCTGAGCAAAAGCAGTTAGCGACGCTTCTTCGATACGCCTTCATGGCTGCCTATAACCACGCGCAACAAGCCGGGCACATGCCAACCTCACTTTGTCGCCGTTTATGCGAGTGTCGCTGGCAATATCTAAAAACGTTGGCTGGCGCACACTTTACTCCGCGATGAGACCGGCACCAGTCGTTCTTAAACGGCGCGCATGCGATAGTTTCGCGCTTGCATGCAATAAACGAAAAAAAGAGACACCGACAATGGTACTCCCGCAGATTGCATCCGGCGCCGTAAAGCAATGCGGACGCCACAGCGGCTTGCGCTGGCAGCAAACGAACGCGCCATTTCCGCGAAACCGCGGACATTGTTGCTCTTTTCCCGTATCAAAGATCCGGTCTAGCCACAGTGACAGCTGTCATTTTTCACGCTTTGAGAGAAGCGGGAGCCTTAAAAAGAACCGCCGCTTTCTCGCCCTTTTTATTTGTTATTCCTCCGAGCAATCTCGCAGCGAGAGCTCGAACTTTTCTGGCCCTGTTGATGTGGTGTGTGATCACAGGCTGGCTTTCTATCACCTTTTTGTTCTTTCTTTTTGTTTACAGACAGGTATCTCTGATTAAAGCGTAGTTGTGGCTTAGGTTCCAAGAGATCGCTTCCTAACATGAGGAGTTTGGAAATATTTCGTGCCAATATTAATTGAGAAAACCTTGGGAAGTCCTCTTTCACGATGAGCGTTCGCAAATGTCTTACCTAAAAGCTCTGTGCGGGAGTGGAAAGAGCTCATACGAAGGAAAGATGGCTCGAAAGCTTTCGTTTTTTGGGAGTAAAGAGCAGTCTGCCTCTCCCCGCAGGAATTCCCTGGTTGGCGAGAACGGCTGATGGAAGCAATGAGGCTAAGGGTGGTTGGCGCCACCACGACAAGGCGACTGAAATGACGTCTGCTATACAGTCACAGGAACCCACAATGCCTTATGAAGCATGCCTTTACCCTTGAACAATTTGTAAACTTTACTGCATCACCTGAGCACCTCCTCTATTAGATAACTTATCATCAGCAGCAGCCTGCAGAAGGCACCTGACAACACCCACGGCCAGGCAAAGGCCCTGATCTGTCAATCAAGCTGGTTCTGTGTTTACTGCTGTCACGTTGTACCTGCAAACATCTTAATTTCGACTGCCGAAATCTAATCTCATCTGCCGAAACAGCGGAAACATTGATGTACATACACGGAAAGAATTCGTGACCCATCGAGCGCACTGCAGTTGCGTGTAGTCAAAGTTTTAGCCGAATGCGAAAACAATCATGTCAGCCTGCGTGGAGTATGTTGCTTGCAAAAACTGGAGATGCGTAACTTCATCTTAATTTTTTGGGGGGGGGGGGGGGGGCGGGGGACATGTTTGTTGTTACTCGGGAAAGTAATGTCACGTATAAATGATCCACGCTGCCTGCATCACCAAACGCGAAGCATGTTTAGCGAACTTCGGCGACTTTGAGTGCATCTATCTATCTATCTATCTATCTATCTATCTATCTATCTATCTATCTATCTATCTATCTATCTATCCGCCTACGACTTTTAGCTCTCCGGGCCGTTTCAATGATGAGATCTATACCAAAATTGGTACAACATAGCATGGCTGTATTACGAGCATAAGTGGGTAGTCATAGCATGAAAATCATGACATGTATTCCATCAATGTTCTGATGTACATGTCATCGTCTTGCTGCTCTTGCGGTAATTTTCTTCCCATGACATCTTGCAAAACTGGTAAGGTATGACATCACTTCAAAGCAAACACAAGTGACAGACCGTAAGGTGGAAATCAAGACATGCATGTCATGTAAGTCATGACTACACGTCGCGCTCATGATGCGCTCGCAGACGCTCAGCCAGTGTCACATATACCAAATTGGTTGTTACGTGACGTTAATGGATGACGGAGATTTATGACTGGTGCAAACATGATTATGATAGCATGCGTGTCATGTTAAAACATGTCTATATTCCACGCTCATGATGCGCTCGCGGCCCTTTTGCTAGTTTCACATATACCATATTTATCATCACGTGACGTGAATAGACGACGAAGGAAAATGACCCGTCCAAATAGGATAATCATGATATGGATGTGATGTAATACATAACTTTATGCTACGCTCATAGCGCACTCACGGCCGTTTCGGTAGTTTCACATATACCAAATCTGGGATAACGTGACGTGACTTCACAACGAAGGCAAATGACACGTTTAAACGTGATAACCATGATATGGGAGTCATGTAAAACATCACTACATGCTGCGCTCATGGCACACTTGCGGTAGTTTTGCTAGCTCAACTTATACCAAGTTTGGTATCCCGTGACGGGAATAGACGACGAAGGTAACCGACACGTTCAAACATAATCTCGATATGCATGTGATCTAAAGCATGACTACATGCTACGCTCATAGCTTGACGACGGCCGCTTCGCTAGTTTCATATATACCAAATTTTCTATCACGTGATGTGAATAGACGACGAAGGAAAATGACACGTCCAAACATGATAATTGTGCTATGCACGTGATGTAAAATATTACTACATGCTACTCTCATAGTGTGCTTGTTGCCGTTTTGCTAGTTTCACATATACCAAAGTTGCTATCACCTGATGTGAATAGATGACCAAGGCAAATGACCCACCCAAACTTGATAATCATGTCAACAAGTTATGTATGGCATAATGTACGTCCGCCTAGTAACATTCTGCTGATATTAAAGTTACATGTCAACATTCCTCCTTCGTGCGTCGCATATCATTAGCACTGTGCGTGTGATCTGCAAAATATTTTATTGTTAATTTTAGCGATGACGAATACAGCGTACGTTCTGCTAATAACAGGATGTCGATAGCAAAAGAAGGCCACTCGGTGGGTTAACTTTAAATTAAACAATCTTAACACTGTTAAATGCACGCGTATGTGTGATATATAGTTAGCTACACTAAAATATTCCAAGACTGAATTCTCAATTGCAGGCCCTTCACCTGGCATAAATCTCTAACAAGTGTGTTTCGCAACCATGATTTGTTTCTTTTGCTGTCTACACAATGCAATCCTCATTTTCTTCGAGCGCTCTTTATCTGCACAACATTGAAATCTTTCTTTTCTTTTTCTCTTTAACGCGGGTTTACCTATCCTCGCGTTTTATTGCCACTGAGGATATAAACTTGACAAGCACCTATTCGTCATCGTTATTCCACCACAATGTTCTTGTTGTAGCTCGCAGGGTTCACGGAATTTGAAGTTCGCCGGAGCAGCAAGCGGCAAAGTACAGAAAGTAAATCTTGAACGCCCACACATTCTTTCGATGCAGCAACGTTTAAGGCTGTAACGCGGATATTTAGAGCCAAAGTACCCGAGTGATTAAGGTCTGCAGCACATCTTCAACTAAACTATGACGCGCTCACAGGAATACCGAGTGCTAGGAATGACAGGTAATCAGCGTAATCCTGATCATCGCAACATCAGAAATGGTGCCGCTCTCACGTACGCGATAAAAGCATGGGGGTGCGGTCAATTACATGGCATATTTATGAGCGATGCCTTATAAGCAGGTAAGCATAGGAAAACGTTAGGCCGGTTAGTGCATCATCGAGTAGAGTCCCGTACTTCGCATGTCCATGTCTCGTGGTCGGCGAAACTAGGTAGCGCCCACACTCCCTTCTAGATAAACTGCGTTGGTACTTAATTTTGGACGAAAATTAGGGGGAAAAAGAAAACCATACCAAAATCTATCATTGGTTCAAAATATATCAAAAACTTAAAATGCGGCTAGTCGAAAGAGTGTTAAAAAGCGACAGGACTTGAGTAATCTCCCCAATATTTTATATATAAACCGAAAAGAATGGCATTCAAAACACAAGAGGGTGCTTTATTCAAGACAATGTCTTCCTTTTTTCTGTATCACGCACCGACATTTTGTGAACATGGTGTGACAAATATTCCTGACCAATGTCAACTGCCGCATTTATTCGTACGCTACCGGCTGTGGTTGGCGCAGCTATAATATTTTTGCTAACAAATTTTGGCTCAGTAATTCAATGATGGCTTGGGATGGCTGCTGTGTTCATAGGCGTGCGCACGTGAGAGGCATGGGGGAGGGGGGCTAGGTATATAAGAGAGAGGGCAGCAAGTTAGCCCCCTACATTTGATATATTAGAAAGAGGGGTGTGCAATACATTGACATAATTGGGAGGAGAGGTGTGGCAACAAACTTTCACCTCCCCCCCCCCTGAAGGATAACCTTGGCCATACCTTTGGCTGTTGTCTCAATGGTGGTGAATGTCGTCATGAGCTAGATAATGCTTGCCATCCGCTATTATTACACCCAAATTGTGTTAATTGAATCTGAATGCAGTGATTAGGATTTCTCCGTTCTGTACCAATCCTTTTTTATGGAAACGCATCTACATCAAGAAGGATATAATACGCTAGGAAATATAGTTCAAGTTTGCTGCTGAGACGCGATTAACGAACCATTAAATTTTTTTCATTCCTGTTGAAAAAGCAGGTCACTCACCGATGTCGAAACATTTCAATTCTTTTCACCTTTTCTGTTGTTTTCAGCCCTTATTTCCTGCACCACAAAATTTCTCAAGTGTGAGTGCTACCCTAGACTGCCATATCATTGTAGTTGTGAACTCGCACAGCACACCCTGCAAGTGACAAATGCGACAAAAAGAAAGATGCTTTCATTCGCATGATAACACCTCAGCGAGCAAGAATACTTTTTTTGTCTATACCGCGTGGTGGTGATAGAACACACATACGCGCTGTTCGCAAGGCACTCTGGAAGAGAAAGAGCGCGCAACTTCATTCCTGTTTTGCAGCCTTTTCGATTCTTCGATCTACGAAACACAAAATAATGTGTACTCCCAATCCGCACCTCAGCGAGCATACAACCCCGTTTCACTGATTGCCATCTATGCCCCGTCGTGGAGGCTGGCATGCGCGTACGCGGAGACGTTCTTCGCGCAGTCACGAGCAGCGAGTGGCACGCCCCAGAGCGACCATCTACAGTCACACGGGAAGCGACGCCATGACCCAGTGTATACGCCATGAAGCGGCACGAATGCACTCAAGCTTGGACGCTACAGAAAGGAACAAATAACAGTGTGCTGTGCCCTGCCCAAAGGATAGCTGCCGCAGCAGGCAGCCATTTCGCCCGGGCGAAAAATTGTCTGGCTAAAAATTTGTCTCCTTTACCATATGCTCTGGGGGAGACGCTGCGGTCGCCGAGGTGAGCGGACGCGTCCACTTCCGCCCCGTCTTTTGTGAATGTTTCCGCAGCATTTTTGTCACTGTGTCGTGCATATTTGAGATTATCCGATCCATGAAGAGGACAGAATTCGACAGATATTGAACTTTAAGGTGGGTTACGGCTTTTCTGGACATTATCTCAACTTTTGTGCTGCCGTCGCATTGGCCAAGTGCTAGGCACAGCGTATGGCATTCCTACGTGGCTGGACGCGCGCGTCCGGCATGGCTGCTATGCAAGTAGATGGGAAAGTGCTGTCGGCAGAGGAATTTTTGAAGATCTAGTTTGGCGGATGGTGTCCAATTGAACATCAAGACTTCCAACGAAGCCTGCATAAACTGATGACGGTTCACAAGGCCAGCTGGCTACACGACGGGGCACAGATGGACGGTGCAGAGGCTTCGCAATTAAGCAACGCATTCTGAAAGCGTCGCGAATGCCACCAATGCCTGAAGAGCACATCAAGATAGTAATTCGCCCATGGGGTGGATTGAATTTGGAGAAAGTCAGTTCTACAACTGTGGGCAAGGCTATCGTTGAGGCAGCAGGCCTAACTACTGAGCAGAATAAAGAAAACGTTATTTGCCCCAACTTCAGACAAAATATCTCGGTGGCTAGTACGCCAGAAAGGAGCAACGCCAAACGCTATGTCAGAATCGGGTCAGTAAGAGTGGAGGAAAACGATCTTGAAGTCAGTGCATACGAGACTGTCCCATACTGTACGTGTGAAGGGATCATTCGCCATGTATACTATATGGATGGACCTGCTGCACTTGAGCGGAACATCATTAATGACCGTAATTCGCTGACTCATGATGTCAAAAGAATCAATAATACTGGCTTAGTAATCATTGTGTTCAACGGCTCGAGAGTCCCCAGTTTGTAAGGTATGCGCCAACTTTGGTCCATTGTTACTTGTATGGATCATTGTGTTCGATGGCTCAAGAGTCCCCAAGTTTGTAAGGTATGGGCCAACTTCAGTTCATTGTTACTTGTACCGCAAGCAAGTCGACGTATGCTACGTTTGTGGGAAGCTTGGACACCGGGTGCATGTCTGTCCTGCGCCCGATTGTCTTGAATGTCGGGGATGTGGTGCTCGGAGCCCTGCAGAGGACCATAACTGTGAGCCTTGTCGCAAGCTTTGTGGAGGTCGACACCTGACGGCGAATAAACAACGCAGGCAACATTACCAGGTTCCCTACGTCGTGCGTGTTCGCCGGCAGGAGCACGCCAGGGCTAATTAGCAGCGGAACAAGAATCAGCTGAGGCGATGCGGCTGGCAAGCGTTTTTCAACGCTATGGGAGACGCTCGTGCTCTGGGAGCCGTTCGAAGTTGGGACGATGGTCATCGTATGAGAGTCCAGCCTCGAGGAACCGCTCTGCGTCTATTTGTGGAGGCGGCAGTGAAGCTGGATGGCGGACCACCTGGGCTGACAAGGTCAAGGGTGGACCCATCGCTGGCCGAACACGTGAGCAGAGCCAAGAGCATGTGGGTTGTGATCGGGATAAGGACAGGATCGCAAATTAGAGAAAGAAAATCATAGCTTAAAACAGCCATTGAAGCGCTTGTAAAAGAGATAGTTGAACTTAAGAGAAGTTTACAGTCCGGTAACAGCACTAGTGAGGGTAGCAAACCTGGTAGCCTGGTTAAGGTACCAAGGTCTGTGGAGGTTTTTAAAAAGAATGTGGCTGACGAGGAGACACCGGCTCCGAAAAAGAGGGCAGACTCGCTTGCGCGGGCCCAGGCCAACGTTGGTTCTGAGCTCAAAGAAATGATGGTGACAATGCAGGAAAGTATGAATCAGATCATTACTAGATTGAAGCGGATAGAAGAGAGATAAAATATGGATCAGAGAATAGGTAAAACTGAAGTATATCTTAACGAGACGGTGGTTCGTGCTATGGAGCGGAAGTGCTTTCGGCCGCTCGCCCAGCAGGACAAGTCCCCCAGTGGAATTAAATTCATGAGTAAACCAAATATACATAGCCAAGATGTCAGCTTCAATAAATAGTTCATTTAGTATTTGGCAGTGTAATTGTAGAGGGTTCAATCATAAGAAAGCGTCCCTGCAGCAGTTTGTTCGAACAGGCCATGTGATACCTCCGGTTATCATGTTGCAGTAAACTCTGACATCCAGCGTAACCTTAACCGGTTTCAAAGTGGAGGTTAAAGATAATGAGAAGGGCAGAGGGCTCACAACACTTATCAGCAGAAGGTTAGCGCTTGTTAGGAATGATCTTCACATGGCGGATTGCAGGATCGAATATGTTAGGGTCAAGGTGATTTTAGGTCGGCAAGAAGCAAGTCGGAGAAGCGTTTACCTGCTTAACTTGTACAGCAGCCCCAGCGACATGAAACAGAATTTCAAAGTTCTCTTGAGCAAGGCAGCCAATCTCGCTAAGGATGCACTGTTGCTTACTTAAAGAGACTGTAATGCGCCCTATTGTGTGGAAGTACGTCTATCGCACAACCAATGGAGAGAAACTATGGCAGCAGGCCCTAGACTTAAATTTATCTCTCATTACAGATCCGTCGTATTCCTTTCGTTGCAGCACATCGACATGTAGATATTCGACACCAGATCTTACTTTTGTTCATGGAGTGGCAGAATATTCCTGGTCAAATTCAAATATAAATTTTGGCAGCGATCATTACATACTTATGATTACTTTAGAGACGGCTCCTAAAAAGGAGCGAACATTTAGGCTTCTTGACTTTGATGCATTTAAGAAATGGAGAGAACAGAGAAACGAAGATCAGCGGAATGAGTTGAGCTTAGAACAGTGGACTAGTCCGCTCAAGAGTGACGATGAGGCAACCACTAAGGAACTTAAAACAGATATGGACACAAATCAAATGAATAGTTGGATAGTTGGAAGCGAAGTGGTCACCGTTGGCGAAATGGAAGGGTCCACGGTTGAGCAGAAGGCTTAGAAAGCGTATAGCAATGGTTAATGAGGAAATTGAAGACCATTGTCGGGTATTGACCAAGCAGCAATGGGATGAAGTATGCGATTCTGTGGCTGGTGGTATTAAAAGGGGGGAGGGGCACCTGGAATTTACTCAAACATTTACTGGATGAGACAAATTGTAGGTCTAATCAGAGGGCGGTGATAGGTAAACTGGTCCATGAGGGGTGTCAAAACTCATCAGAGGAAGAGGTGCTGAAGAATCTGGCTGAGAGTTACTTTCCACTGCAAATCTGCCAGGATACATCTGACGTTCATTTGGAATATAGTTGGGATGAGAAGATATTTATAGATAAGGAATTTACTGGAAGTAATACAAGAATGGCATTACAGGATCTTAATGGTCGATCGGCATCAGGGCCGGATGACATTCCTAATAGAATGTTAACGTTCAGACGAGGAGTGTATTCAGTTGCTTACGCGGGAGATAAATAGCCGATTGCAAGAAGCATCTTTTCCATTCCAGAAAAGTGGAAACTTGCGACTACTGTTCTTGTACCAAAACCGGACAAGAACGCAGGGCTGGAAAATCCCAGACCAGTTTTGCTAACATAATGTTTGGGGAAAGTCGCTGAGCATGTCATTTTAAATAGGCTAACGCGTTATGTTGAAGACATTTGGGTCTATTCATACTCAAACATAGATTTTCGTCCCGGCCTCTCGACTGAAGATGCCATGTTTAGGATTAAGCATCACCTACTTGATCGACGGACAAGAGATACTAAGGTACTACTTGGACTTGATGTGGAAAAACCTTTCGACAATCTGCGACATTCATTCATTCTACAGGTGCTGTCAGATTTCGATCGGGGGCAACGACTTTTTTTTGTTAAGGCTTTCCTTGAGAAAAGAAGGACATGTCTCGAGTTGGGGGAGATCAATTCGTAAGTCGACAAATTGGGTTGTCGTGGTACACCACAAGGATCCGTCCTCTCGCCAAAGTTGTTCAATCTGGCGATCTCAAAGCTAGCTAACGTACTGGGCACTGTCGAGGGTATTGGCTATACTATCTATGCAGACGACGTCACAGTATGGTGTGTAGGCGGTAGTGACGGAGAGCTTGAGGCTAGGCTGTAGAAGATGGTAACGCTTACGGAAAACTGTTTGGCTCGTATGGGACTCAAGTGCTCCTCTGAAAAGTCAGAGTTGTTAATCTTCAAATCCAAGAAGTTAGGTTGTACACCGAAGAATTGGCTACCGGATGTTGAGACTTGCATCACAGTTCGTACTAGCAATCGGTCATTGGTACCAAAAGTCAATGCTATTAGGGTCTTTGGTTTTGTAATTGAAGCAAATAGATCGAATAATATGACAATTCAGCGTATTACAAAGAAGGCACAGCAAGAGACCATAATACTTATCCGAAGGATCTCTAACACGCATATAGGACTAGGGGAAGAATGTGCGATGCCCTTGGTTCATGCATTTATTTTGTGCCAGTTTCCGTACGCAGCTGCTATGCTAAACTGGAAAAGGGGGAGAAAGACAAATTGGAAGCTTTAATTAGAAAAGCCGTTAAAGCGGCGCTCGGTTTGCCTGTGAGTACGTCAAATGCTATGTTGTTGCGGCAGGGTTTGCATAATACTCTTAATGAAATTGCCGAGGCTCAGCGTATAGCACAGAGAGAGTGGTTGTTGGGTACGCCAGCTGGTAGGTATATCTTACAGCCAATCGGAGAATCGGTGATGACTCGTGATGATGAGCGCTTATACGAGTTAACCGTGAACATCACGGCTAATATCATGGTTGGTCCGTTTTCGCGAAATGTGCATCCTGTGCATAATGTAGGAAGGCGAATGGCGAGAGCTCAGGCTTTGTTGCGCGAGACAAAGGATCAGTAGGAAGAGCCTGCGTTTGTTGACGCAGCATGGATTAACAGGAACGATGCTTACCCGGTAGTGATGGCAGATGGGAAAGGGATCGTTCGAATTGCCGCTTCTGTTTATACGAAAAATCCGGGGGTCACTGAGCAGGTGGCTTATTGCCCTAGCACTCAATGATTCGGGAAGAGCTTTAGTATTTAGTGACTTTCGCTCTGCAATTAAAGCCTTCTAGAGGGGATTTATTAGGGAACCGGCTTACAGACTGCTGCAGGGTAAGAACATCACTCCGCATACCATTACTTTGTTTGCGACGCACATGGGGTCAGTGAAGGGAGCCCCACGTAACCTCAACGAGGTGGCGCACAAGGACGCACGAGGATTAGTGTGCCGTTCAATCCCTGAGGTGGCCGAATCTCCCACTACGGAGTTTAGGGACCAATTGTTGACGTACAATGATATGACCAAACAATATTACTTAGGGCGCAGGGAATTTCCCTTGCCACATTCTAGACTTAACAGGCCGCAGGCGGTTACGTTAGGACTTCTGCAGACGCGGACGTACCCCAACCCGGTCGTCATTATTAGAATTAATCCGGACTGTGGGGTTTCGATATATTGTATTAAGGGTGTGGACTTGCTCAATTTCGAACACATGTTCTGGCGCTGCTCGGCAATGGCTGGTGTGGCTCCTCACGGCGAACAGTGGTGGCAGCGAATGCTGCACAGTGACGCGCTGGTGCACGAATTCAGGGCTGTCCAGAGGGCCCATGTGGCAGTAGAGGGGCTTGGCCTCTCTGTCCCGACGTGGCAGCAGCCAGCATCAGTTCTGGACTGATCCTCAGGACTTCAATAAAGTTCTCCGTACCCTACCATGGGCCCTTACTCGTCAATCTGGCTGCTGGTTATAGAAATATGACGCTATAATTATTCGGGGCAAAAGAATAAAACAAATAACGACTCCTAATAGCCTGTACGTTCGTTCGTGGGCCCATAATAAAAAAAGTACCCGATGAAACAAGGCCTGTCTTCAGAGAATGTTTCTTTTATAGCCCGAAACCAGCTTGAAGAATGGTCATTACCTGAACAGCAGATGTACGCTAAATCACTCTCCTATGTCCAAAGCCCTCGGACATAATTTTCCATACAACATGGTGCAGCTTATGTGTAGTGTAGTGTTGGCCGTTTTCGCATACCTATAATCAAGTGGCTCTTTAGTGAATACAGTGTGTTTAGACTGTTGAGAAACAATCGTTCAGAAGGACAGACAGAGAGACAGACAGACAGATAGATAGATAGATAGATAGATAGATAGATAGATAGATAGATAGATAGATAGATAGATAGATAGATAGATAGATAGATAGATAGATAGATAGATAGATAGATAGATAGATAGATGACAGATAGATAGATAGATAGATAGATAGATAGATAGATAGATAGATAGATAGATAGATAGATAGATAGATAGATAGATAGATAGATAGATAGATAGATAGATAGATAGATAGATAGATAGATAGATAGATAGATAGATAGATAGATAGATAGATAGATAGATAGATAGATAGATCAACTCGAGCAAACAACCCTTGTTTAGATACTTTTTCATCACAAGCTCCCATCTTCTCTTTGCTGCCGTTTTAAAACGAAAGCTGTTATGTGATCACAATAAGGGTCGCGTGCGAGGTAGTTGCCGCCGCCACCACCACCACCCCCGCCGGTGTTTGTAACCACTATCGCGCAAAATAAAAAATAGTATATAAAAGCACCAAGAACAGAGTGGCATTCGAACCTTTTGGCAAAATTTTGTAAATTATTGTCACACACAAAAAACATCGCCACCTCTCACTCTCCCACACAATTTCATGGTATTATACACATTGTAAAGGACAATTACGAATCACTCGAGAATCGAAAACTTGTTTTGGAGCAGCGAAAATAAAATGTGTAGCCGTATTGTTCTACAATACTACGAGCAAAACAAATGTGCGAAGTTATTTTGTCAAAAATGAGCCCTTAAGTATACACTTTTTCCCCTAAATATATATATATATATATATATATATATATATATATATATATATATATATATATATATATATATATATATATATATATATATATATGCAGAAGAATAACTTCGGTTGCCGCAAGGTTATAAATATGAAAGAAGATGCGTTTTTACATAACAACTGTTTATTCTGCCGACGTTTCGACGGGAGCCCCGTCTTTTTCAAGGTATAATATTATTTACACATGTTCAGTGTCTTCTAATAGCCTGTCAAGACAGGAGAGAAGGGGTCAAAAGAAAAGTAAAAGAAAGAAAAAAAACGGCGAAACGGGAGGAAGAACGTTAAATAAATATAGAAATCTAGGAGAAGAAGGAAGACCAACACGGCGTAATTAGAAAGGGGCAGCATCTTAACAGAGTATGGCAGAGGTAGATGAGCAATGCCATCATTGTCAACAATACCTCCCCCGCACCAACTCTTCCCGAAGTAGGCAGTGTGCCGCCGTTCTTGTATTTCACCTTTCCGTGTAATCCGCTGGCGGCTCGTTCCTCTTTGAAGTTTAAGACAAGTTAACGGGGAGAGCTTAGGCGCTTCGAGTGCGTGCTGGTGGTGTCGGGAAGAATGAAAAAAGCCGGTGATTGAGGCGCCGATGATGAAGGCACGACGATGATGGCTACCAATGCCATCATCGACCACTCCGGCACAGCGAGTGTGTGCCCCGAATATGTTCGTCAGCTGGGTAAACAAGCCACTCTCACCGCCACCCCACTTAATAATTTAATGGAGGACCATGTACTGGGGTGACGTCCATGCACGGTCAAGAACAGGAGATGGTCGAAATTTCTGGAGCCCCTTCTCGCAGTGCCGCTGATAACAATAGCATGGTTCTGGGATGTTATATTCTAGATAATAACTTCATAAAACTTTACAGCAAAATTTTTATGAGATCACAACTCAGGTCACGCGCAATTGTCCGCCGCCGCCAGTGTCCGTAACCACATCGCGCGAAATTAGCACCGATGACACAAGGGGGCTTAAACACGGGTGTCAGCCCAGTATTCTACCACTGAATTCCGCCGGTGCTTATATCTGTTTGTCAATTTTCCCTTAAACAGGCTTGACCTAGCACCAATGGCACAGTGGGGCTCGAATCTGGGCCCGCTGGGTGCTAACCAAGTATTTTACTACTGAGCTACACCGGTGCTTGTGACTTGTTGTCGAACTTGCCTTAGGCAGGCTTGATGTTGGGATACCAATCGCGTTAATGCGACCAATAAAGCGTTTTAAAACAGCAAAAGAACAACCAGCCGTCGCACAACGCGAATAGCGTAACGAGTGGGCCGTTCAATGCTCCAACATATTACAAAAGCTTGTTCTTGTTGCCCTATTCACTGTGGCGCATACGCACTTAAGCCATAATTCCTCATCGTCGCCAGCCACTGCGTGAACAATTGGCACAAAATTTCAAGCAAGTTTTTAGTGGATACCACGCTTCTCAGAAGCCCCGTTGTGGTGGTCTAGTGGCTAAGGTACTCGGCTGCTGACCCGCAGGTCGCGGGATCTAATCTCGGCTGCGGCAGGTGCTTTTTTGATGGAGGCGAAAATGCTGAGGCCCGTGTGCTCAGATTTGTGTACAAGTTAAAGGCCGGAGGTAGTCAAAATGTCCGGAGCCCTCTACTACGGCGTCTCTCGTGTACATATGGTGGCTTTGGGACGTTAAACGGTACATATCGATCGAACGCTTATCAAAAGAATGAAAAAGAGCTAAGCGAATGCCAACCTTCTACCCAAATAAATTTATTAATAATGTCCTACTGGGTATCAAAGAAGTGTGCTTGCAGTAGTTACCCAATCAGTATTTTGAAAGGGCTCTTAAAGGCCGCTCTTCTAGCTTTCGCTTTCACTGTGCTGCGCTGTCCGCGCAGGCCTGGCGTTTTCAGTATTTCGATTTTGGTTATTTAGAACTGACGTCCTGGTCCTAGCACAGCCCTGTGTATTTCTTTGAGGACATCTCCCATTAATTCGAAGGCGTTGGTAACCTCTAAAGTTTATTCGACTGGGAGCCCCTGGTTTTCATTGCTCTTTATAGAAGTCAACCCCGAGTGATCACAGTGTTTTGCAAAACCAAAGTAATTCAAATTTACTAGAGATTAAAAATTATGAATGGCATCATTGCTCCACAGATGTGCATTCGGACGCAACATTTGAGCTCTTTGGCAAGCTGCTAACTGCGCTTATGTAGTCGTGGGGGAACGAACACAGGTATTACAAAATTACTGGTTACTTTTGCTTTCATTGTGCTAACTGCGCCATCTGAATAAAAGTGTTTTGGAGCGTATCTAGCACCTTGTATATCAGTTGTAAGCTCACTGCTCACATAAATGAATGTCAGTGCTTGTTTTTTGGCGTATGACTGCGAGACTGGTCAATTCTGTTCACTTCCGGAGCCCTCCACTACGGCATCTCTCAGAATCATAAGGAAGTTTTTTCGCACGTTAACCCTGCATATCAATCAATGAATTCTATTCTTTGTTAGAGCTCCATGAACTTAATTTACGAAATCCCCTGCCAAAAACGTGTAGCAGCACCTAATTTAAAATAACAAGTTCAGAGGTGGCTTCGTTGGGTTGTGACCACGCAATCTGGTATTATATCCGCACATTGCAGCATACTTTCGCTAATTTTGAGCTCTGCCTAATTCGAAAAATTTCAAAGTTCCTCTTGAGTTACACCCCCTATAAAACGGGGGTGGAATTCTTCAGGACTCCAATAAAGTATTTCATCCATCCATTCATCCTCTATTTCAAATTAACGAGCTTTCATTGCATTAGTAAAAGCATACGGATGATCCACCAAACGTTTACCGGAACTTCGCAGATTGGCTTTACTCATCGGTGACATTTGTCGGAGCTTGTATTGCGATGGTTATTATATAGACACTCTCGACGGGCTTTGCTGAAACCCAAATAAGTCACATCGCCCCACGTATTGTGTGTTCCGCCTAACAGTAAAAATCACAGCATATCCATGGAGTGAATGATGAGTGGGGCGAGACATCCATCCGTCCGTCCGTCCATCCGTCTGTCTGTCTGTCTGTCTGTCTGTCTGTCTGTCTGTCTGTCTGTCTGTCTGTTGTCTGTCTGTCTGTCTGTCTGTCTGTCTGTCTGTCTGTCTGTCTGTCTGTCTGTGTGTCTGTGAGACGGTGACGACGAGCACGAGCCGCCGCGGCTCGCAATCGCTAGTAAAAAACGCGGCCGAAAGAGATGAAACGAGCCGGCCTCTTTCGTTGCCTAAAGGGTGCATGCGATAACATTAACATCATTCCGCGGGCGAGGAATGCCATCGATTGCTCCTTAAGGAGGAGGAAACATCCAGCCCGTCTTTCATAAGGAGCATGAATAGACGCCAGGAAAAAAAAAGGGGGGGGGGCGGCGTCGTTTGAAGGGCGTGGTTGCGGATGCCATTGCGATAGATGTCTTTTAGCAAGTTACAAAAATACAGTACGGAATCGCCGTATCGTTCCTCTTTACTCAATCATTGAGCTTTGTCGCTCTCATTCCAGTGACAGTAAATCCTCCAAGCACAATTTTTTCGTCGGCAATACATAGGCTCCTAGACAACAATGAGGCTTTACGAAAGCATTTGTGGCTTCGGGGTACTTTCACTGGTACTACGCGCAGCAAAAGCACAACGAGCGAGAATGGAGGAGCAGTACTGTGTACTTCCGTGCCATATCTCGTTAACTTTCTAAAAAACTATTAGAAGTCGACTTGTAAAAGTTACTGCGCTTTATAGCTTTATATGCTACTTTGCACAAAGAGAATTGACCACACGAAAACCACTTCAGTCACTGGAGTGGCCGTATTCCCTTAAACCAGAGTTTGTAGAGTCACGAGAGATCGGATCCAAAAAAGTTGGTTGCTATTCCTACTTCATATAAGATTACGATTCATTGCTGTGAAATTCGTTGCTTGGCCTTTAACGAAAATGCGACTCTTTTTTCAACTTGCACAATCTAGCCATATAGTGGGTGGCTTTCTTCGTGCCATGTGATTTTTAGTACAAATGTATGAATAGGCGTTAAAAAACATTGACTACAAAAAAAGTTATGGCAGCTTCGTAAAATAGATGTGCCAAGCCTGAAGAAAAAGTGCCGCTGGGTGGCCTTGTTTGTCTTTATTTTTCTTAATTTCTACATTTTGTTTCTCTTTCTCACTCTTTCTATATTTTTCTACCTTTTACTTTCTACTTTGCTATCTGTTCTTTAACTTTTCGTGTGCGTCTGCTGCCACTTGCTTCTATGTTTTTGATGTAGTCTCTTTCTATCTTTGGTGTCTTAAATTTATTTATTTATTTTTATTTTCCTTTTTGTGGCTTCCTTTTGTCTCTGCCTCTCTAGTTTTATCTCTTTTTATCTTTCCCTCTCTCATGCACTCGTTTTCGTTTGACACCTGCACGTGCTGTGGAATTGTTGAGGCGCATACCCACCCTGAGAGTGTGGACTTCCACTTCACTGTAAAGAAAATGAAAGAGCGTGTGCGGGTTCATGATGATAAAAGCTTTTTTTTACAACGAAGCACAGGTTCCCGACAGCTTAAACAACTTCGCTGCTAGAACGCGATAGCGACATAGTGATTAGAGCATCGGTCGGCTGCGCAATGGGTTGCTGTACACCTCTGCGTTTTGAACGTCCCAAAACCTTCATATGATTATGAAGAACGCAGTAGTGGAGGGCTCCGGAAATTTTGACCACCTGGGCTTCTTTCGCGTGCACCCAAATCTGAGCACACGGGCCTACAACATTTCCGCCTCCATCGGAAATGCAGCCGCCGCAGCCGGGATTCGATCCCGTGACCTGCGGGTCAGCAGTCGAGTACCTTAGCCACTATACCGCCACGGCGGGGCCTCTCCGTTTTCCCTCCGCGTCTAAATATAAAGGCAAATCAACTAATCCCCGTACGTAAATTCATTCAGAGAAACACTTCTGACTAGCCTGAATGGCAGCCTTCGGCAACAGCGCTATTCTTATAACCCCCAGCGCTCAGCATCGGCGCTTTCCTGTATGTCCACTACAATGGCGGTGCAGATTGCTCTTGTTCTAGGGAGAGCTTTACATATGTTTTGAGCGTGGTGAAAAAAAAAGAAAAAAGAAAGCATGGTATATGAGGCTCCTGTGACCCATTGACGTCTTGCTAATGAAACTACGACGTATTGTTAAAGAAACTTAGCGATAACAGTATCCGTGGCTACACCTTAGATCTTTTAAAGAGTTATCTTTCTTGCAGAAAGCAATGCGTAAAAACAGATTATGTTATTTTCTTTACTACCGCAATGAAACAGGTAGTGTCCCAGGGATCGATTCTTGGCCCTATGCTCTTCATAAGATATGTGAACGACCGATTTGATATTTCAAACTCCGCGAAGTTGGTAATTTACGCCGATGATACTAACATGTTTTTTCGCGAATACCCTTATTTGTTTTCAGAAATGGATAACAGAAAATACCTTATATGCAGCTGAAAGGTTGGCTCAGGCAAATAAACTAGCCTTAAATACCAAAAATCAATTTACGCCCTATTTAGGCCTACAAACAGGTCCTATGACATTAAAATTGCACTAGCACTTCAGGACCATGTTTCAGAACGCGTAAGATGTCAAAAATTTTTAGGTGTGTAGTTTGAAAAACTATGTCGTGGAATACACACATAAACAAACATACCTCCGAAATGCGTTGAACACTTGTTCTGATAGAGAAATTATCGAATCTAATTTCTTTGCACCTAAAGCAGGAGATATATTGCGCTCCTTTCTGCTGCCGCTTATCATACTGTACATTAGTTGGGGCATCACAACGAGTACCAATTCCAATAAACTCGAGTAAATGCAAAGAAAATTGCTCAAACTGTTCAAGAATTACTTTAGTGAACAAAAAGGGTTACGAACGAGTTCTTTATTTATTAAGCACACTTGGCTCAAAGTGAGTATGTTATACGACTACAAACATTTTCTACACGTACATAAATATTATCTGTCAAACGTGACACCTAAAACATTTGGACGATATCCCCTACGTAAAAATTGGCCCTGTATCTGCATGTAATGTGCAAATGTCGTCGAAAGGCGATAGTATTGCGTGCGGAGAGAGTGAAGAAGACATTTATTTGATGTTCTGCGCAAGAAAATTGGTGAATGGTATTCTGCAGGCGCTGCGTTAGAGTACCTCGAGCGTGTAGTGGAGGCGAATGACCGCATAAAGTCACGTCACACGTGAGACATAAGCGCCATCTGGCAGTTTTTTTAGATAACAAAGCGTGTAGCTCTGAGACAGGTGTGCGCGCCTATTTCAGAGGTATAAGGTGTAGAACGCAAGGCGACGGGTACGTGCCACCACCGTCTCGTTTTAGCAAAGCGTTGAAAGCACTCCTCTTTCCGTGCAAGCATTGCATGGTCAGCGCACCGTGGTAAGTGCTACGGTCCTTAAAATTAATAATGTATGCCTTTTCTACTAAGAGGCTCACATACAGAGTATATACGTGTTTTTATGGTGCCCCGGACATGCGCAATAATTGCTTTTTAATTGACATTGCGCAAGCATGAACGCTCAACCTTGATCAACATAGGTGGGTGCTGCGGATAGGGTCAGCCGTTTCAAGTACCCGACGGCGTTAAATGTGGACAAACAGACAAATGCACAGGCAGACAGACAGACAGACAGACAGACCAAAATTTCTTCGTAGAGTCCCAAAGAAAGACTATCATGTTTAAAAGCAGATATTAATACCGCCAACGCGCACGAATTACGAAATGTCGACCCTAGCTTATCAGATACCTGCCCTAATAAGTCGTGTGTCTTCCCAAATCACCAGTGAAGTTCCACTCTTTAAAATGAAAGAACAAATAGAACTTTGTAAATAATTCTACAGCTGTTGCAACATAAGCTCATTCTTGTCACTACGCCATTGTTTTTGCATTGTTTTATTTTCATGCAAGTGGAGTCACATACGATTATATTACCTGAATGTGCATTTTTGCTTATATCGTTACATTTTGAGCTTGATTGCGTATACTCTTAAATGTGTTGTAGACCAAGCTGTATTCGTGCTTTTCTCTCAGCTATGTTTTTTATCAAGAGAGAGAGAGAGAGAAGGAATGTAGGAAAGGTAGGGAGGTTAACTAGACTATGCGTCCAGTTTGCTACTCTACGCATGGGGAGGGGGAAAGGGGAGTAAAAGAGAGAGAGAAAGATATACACATGTCACATCACACATACAATGCCGAGTTTCACAGGCGGTCTCTCAATGAAGTTGCTGACAAGTATCTCAGCAGGGCTCGTGTGGCTTTCTGTGTTGATATGCTGCGCGACCAGGCTCCTGAGATCTTTGCTTCATTAAATGGCCGGTCATCGAGTCTATTCAAGGCACACGGGAGAGTCCGGCGATCTTCATCAAATTGGGCACAGTGGCACAGAAGATGTTCAATAGTCTCTATACAGTTGCAGTTTTAACACATGGATAAATCCGCCATGCCAATGCGATGGCTGAATGACTTCGTAAACGCTACCCCAGTCCACAGCCGGCCCAGCATTGTAGCGTCACGTCGAGAAATCTTGGATGGCAGTTGTTTCTGGAGTAATGACTTAAGATTCTGAGGGCGATGATTGGAGTTAAGTGGAGAATTCCAGTGCGCAAGTGTGGCATTAAGCGCGATGTGATGAAGTTCTCTAGCTGCGTCTACTCTTGACAAGGGTATTAACAGTGTGGGAGCTCCATCGTGGGCACATCGGGCAGCGTCGTCGGCGAGGTGGTTACCACTGATGCCACAGTGGCCCGGCAACCATTGTAAAGAAATGTCGTGTCCTTCATCAGCAGCGCGATGACAAATTTCATTAATACGATACACCATCTGGTGGTAGTTTCCACGTCGTAGACTTCGCACGCATTGAAGCTCTGCCTTGGAAGAAAATGGCCCATCTACTAGGGGATTCTTGCATAACAAACTCCACAGCGGCTCGAAGAGCGGCGAGCTCGGATCCCGTAGATGTCGTGACGTGTGATGTCTTGAATTTGATGGTGATTGATCGAGATGGTATGACAAAGGCGCCTGTCAAACTTCCCGAGACCGAACCGTCTGTGTAAACATGAATTCGGTTAGCATACGACAAATGCAAGAGGTCCAGTGAGATCTGCTTGAGGGCTGCAGATGACAGGCTTGCCTTTTTAGATATCCCCGACACTGCAAGGTGCAAAGTCGGTCTTCTCATGCACCACTCTGAAGATAGTGCTATGGTTGCGGGCGAGAATCTCCACGAGATGGAATTCGGGTTAGCCGCGACAACTTTGGAAAACGCTGCCTTTGGTCTTTCTAGGGGCAAGCTAGCAAGATGGTGGTTAGGTGCTCTGGATATGTGAGAGATATGTGTCCGGAGTGTGTCGACATTTATATATGTCGTGATCGGATGGTCTTTAGCAATACCATTTGTTACTAACGTATTAGCGCACCGAGGTAGCCCCAAGCATGTGCGGAGGACTTGGCCTCGAATGCTTTGCAGGACCCTGATGTTACTTTTTCCGGCATTGGAAAGCACGGGCGTGCTATACCGCAAGTATCCCAAGAAGAGCGCTCTGTACAGCTGAAGCATAGATGACACTGATGTGCCCCACGTTTTACCAGCGAGAAATCTCATCACGTGTGTGATAGAGCTGAGCCTCTTCTTCAAGTGAAAGATGTGAGCACTCCACGAGAGATCTCTGTCGATAATGACGCCCAGGAATCAGTGACGTCTCATATACGAAAGGTTCACGTTGTCGATAGAAACGGGATAACAGATCATGGGCTTGCGGGTAAAAGGGACTAAGGCGCACATCTCGGTAGAAATTGTGAGGCCTCGAGCATGGAGGTACGTCGACGTTATTCTCGCTGCTTTCTGGAGCCGTGCGCGTACCTGGAGTCATGTCACTGTTGAAGCCCAGATACATATATTATCAGCGTAAGTAGAGATATTGACTGATCGAGGTAGACTTTGTACAAGGCCAATGATCGTGAGGTTAAACAGCGTAGAGTTGAGAACCCCGCCTTGTGGGACGCAACGAGTGGTGTAATGATCAACGGTGCGGCCTTCCGCAGTGAGCACGAAGAAGGATCTCCTCTGTAGGTAGCTCCAAATCCATCGAAACATTTATCCACCGATTCCAATGTTCGCCAAGGCATCTAGGATGGCATCGTGCGTTACGTTGTCGTATGCACCTTGCACATCGAGGAACATTGCAACCGAGATGCGCTTGAGGTATTTCTGTTGTTGTACAGAGGTTACGAGGTCGATGACATTATCAATAGAAGAGCGGCCTCTTCGAAAACCAGCCATGGCCTCTGGGTATATATTATAGCGTTCAAGGTACCACTCGAGGCATGTCAGAACCATTCTTTCCATTATTTTCCCCACGCAGCTGGATAGCGCAATGGGTCGATATGATGCCAGATCAAGCGGCGACTTTCCAGGTTTGAGGATTGGTACCAAGCGGCTGGATTTTCACCTTTCTGGAACGACGTCATCGTTCTATGACTGGTTGTAGCATTTTTGTAGCTGGTCTCGGCCGCGTCTTCCAAGATGGCATAAAGCAGCGTATGTATTACCGTCCGGCCCAGGTGACGATGAACGTCTGCAGGTGGCTAGAGCTGCATCCAGTTCCTCGAGTGAGAAAAGCATATTCAGTTCAGAAACTCGTGCTACGGGAGCATCCCCGAGAACTTCGTCACTCATGGCAACCACATTGCCCGCAATCCTCACGCAGAAATCTTCAGCAACGTCAACCCACAAGCGGCCTTGATGGAGAGTCAATGTGCTGAATGGACGATGTTGTGGAGTCGAGCCAAGACTACTCGCCGTCCTCCATATATGGGACATAGGCTTGCGAGGATCGAGTGATTCACAAAATTTCTTCCTCCGTTTGTCTTCCAGCTTGTTCATTGGGCGTTGGATTTTCTTTTGTAGACGTCGAGCGTCTCTGAGGTCATGAATCGAATTAGTGCGCCTGTACCTCCTCTCCCCCTACCTACGAATCGCTCGTAGTCTTTCAAGTTCTATATCAAATTCTGTACGCTTTGATGTGTATTTAAAGGCGCACGTAACCTCTCCCCTCACATTCTTCATTACCTCCTCGAGGCCGCACGCGATATCATCGCATGCCTCTTCCACCTTTGCCTTGTACATTGTCCGATTAACTCTTCTGTTAGTTGATGAGGAGGAAGTTGCGAAACCTGTGACCTTCAGATACGTTGGAATATGATCACTGCCGTGAGTCTCAATATCAGTGAACCATCGCACTTGTTGGGTGAATTGTCGTGACATCAATGCAAGATCTAAGCAACTGCTATATCTCAAACTACTCAAATACGTTGGACTGCCGTCATTCATAACGTTAAGTTCGTGGCGTGAGGCGAATTCAGCAAGTTTCTGGCCTCTGGAGTCAATTTTTGTGCTTCCCCAAAGCAAGTGATGACCATTAAAATCACCAATAACAATCCAAGGTCCAGGTGTAGTGGTCAAGATGTCATGTAGTCTTTCACCATCGAACTGACCAGATGGTGAGATGTATGCACCGATAAGTGTGAAGGCTACCTTCTTCTTTGCAACGTGGAGGCATACGTATTAATTTCCCTTATGGGGTTGCACCAAATGTGGATTGTAGGTTAAATATGTGTGGATATATATAATTACATTGCTGGGCTCACCCCAAGTCGACGAAGTGAAGGCTTCGTAGCCAGAAAGCTTTATCGCTTTTGACAAATTTGGTTCACATATTACTAATATAGGAAATCTGTTACGGAAAACGTAATGTCGAAAACATGAGATCCGTGATTTAAGTCCTCTGGCATTCCACTGTAACGCTGTCGCACTACGTACTTCGTCTCAGAATGAAGGCAGTGAAAGAGCCATTTTGTCTAAGCGAAGTTGGCAAGCACTAGACTCAGGGCATTCAATACTTGCACTGCGCCTCGTGCTGTAGGCGTGTTCGGGTTGCCTATGAGCGTGCGAATGGCATTGATGATAGACTTGATCATCGTCAAAATTTTTCGGTCACGCTCGGTCGCCTCATCTTGGCGAGATGCAGAAAGTGGTGCTACCGGTGCACGTTCCAGTTTTTCTGCAGGGGTTATCCTTGGAGGTGATGGCCATGCTTCTTCCAGAGCCTCCTTTTCAGGGGCAGCATTCTCAGTGCACGTGTTCCTTCTGTCCGGCGGTGGTGGTGAAGCCGATTCAACAAAAGAAGACTTTACAGAAGACTTGATACTGTGGGCAGGCTGTCTAGATGAGCGTTGGCGACGAGAACGATGTCGCCTGAGGACAGCAACCGCTTCTCGGTGAGTCGAACGGTCCCTCACCATTTTCTTCGAAACCGAAATCTCCTGCTTTATTTTCGGACACAGTTTTGATATGGCATCGTGGGGCCCTTGGCAATTTGGGCATTTTTAGGAATTAGCCTTACAGTTGTCGGCAGAGTGTGGTGCACCACAACAATAACATGTTGTAGGATTTCCACAGACGGTGCTCACATGACCGAATTTCAGACATTTTTGGCACTGAAGCGGCTTAGGGAGAAATTGCCGCACAGCATGTCGGAAATGACCCACTTTAACATGTGTCGGCGAGCAATCACTCCTAAAATATATTGTGACGATGAAATGACACACCTCGATGGGCGGATGAAGAAGAGGAGGTGGAAGCGGTCTGGCGCACGAGCAGCTCGGTCTCCGGTTTTCTGGCTCTGAGCTGTACCGATCTCAACCATTTCCTGTAAATAAACGCGTTCCATCGTCACAGTTGTGGTGGAAGGTGCTGGGTAAGCCAGCTACTGTCAAGCGAGACCGGAGAGCAGCCGTCTACTAACGACGGAACCGCAAGAGCACGAGCTTCGCCGCAGCCGTCGACTAGCGGGCTTGCCACCACTACCTCAAGATATGAACTTGGACGGAGACATCCAGCAGCCGGTCGCGAGGGCGCCGTCTTTCCACTACCGAGAGCCACGCACATTTACAGGAAAACCTGGCGATGACGTTGAAGAATGGCTCAGCCACTATCAACGGGTGAGCCGAGCCAATGGCTGGAATGCGGCCAGCCAGTTGTCCCACGTGGGTCTATTTCTCGATGGCAGTGCTTTAGTGTGGTTCGAGAATCACGAAGACACCTTGACAACATGGGACCAGTTTATGGAGGAGATCAAGAAGTGCTTTGGCGACCCTGCGACGAAGAAGAAACGTGCAGAGCAAATGTTGTCGCAGAGAGCTCAAGCTTGTGGTGAGACATGCAGAACCTACATTGAGGAGGTACTGAAACTGTGCAAGTGTGTGGACACCAACATGACGGAAGAGGACAAGGTGGGCCACATTCTCAAAGGAATTGCGGAAGACGTCTATCACTTCCTTATCGGCAAGGAGAGTCTTGAGTCTGTGGCCGATGTGATTGGGCACTGCCGAACGTTTGAGGCCCTAAAGACTCGCCGCATCACTACGAAGTTCGGACGCCTTGCCAATGTTACGACCGTCGCCACTGTCGATGTGTGCCAAGACTCCGTGCCTACCGACCTTTCGTCAACGATTCGCCTCATTGTACGTGAGGAACTTCGTCGTCACTTTTACGCGCCCTTGAACGCCCGAGAACCACCGTGCGATACACCGTCCACAAGTATCAATGCTACGAGTTTCGAGGAGCGCAGCTATCTCAACCGCGGCCCTCAGCTAAGGGCTCCACCACCGACGTCTTCTTATGTAGAGCCGCCTTATGCTCCCCACAGTCGTTACGGCTACAACAGCCATCCACCTCCTTTTGCGTCTCAGTGGGAACAGAGCGCCGCGTACCCTCAACATCCAGCGACGTTCCCTATGCCCCGTGAACGGCCCGTCTGCTACCAGTGCGGTGTTCGTGGACATATCGCCCGATTTTGCCCAATGCGACGTAATCCACGTTCGACATTCCCTCAGAGATCCGCGACGTTTGCACAACGAAGCCAACGGCCTGACTACACCTACTGGCCCCCCAACCCAACTGACGAGCGGCACGCCTACCAGCCGATCAACCGGAGTGATTCGCCCGGATCTGTGCGCAGCTTAACGCCGCCCACCACCCGTCCACCTCGGTCACCATCTCCACGGCGCCGGTCACGAATTTCGTCTCCGCCACCGGGAAACTAGCCAGCGCGGCCGACGGAGGTGAGGTCGCTGGACGTACCGATTTTCATCAAAGAATGCCTCCACCAGTTTCTATGCTTCAGAATAAGGTTCAGGTACTTGTTGACGACGTTCCCACGATGGCATTGATAGACACTGGCGCAAGTGTTTCCGTGATGAGTTTAGTTTTTAAGCAACGACTGGGCCGTAAGGTTATGTTTCACTGGGACAAACCTGCCACATTTCGGGCAGTGAGCGGCGCATTCTTGCGTCCTGTCGGCGTCTGCACTGCGTCTGTTAGTGTTGCCGGTAAAACGTTCAAGGCGGAATTCACAGTACTGGCTCAATCAACGCATGACGTTATACTTGGCATAGACTTTTTGCGAGAGTCTCGTGCGACCGTGGATTGTGGAGCAGGTGAGGTTCTGTTGTCTACTCTCGCCCAGCAGCCTGATTGTGAGAAAGGTAACCTCACTGTAGCTAAAGATGTACTTCTGCCAGCGTGGTCCACGGCCAGCGTACAAGTGACCACTTCGGAAACCAACTCGAGTTTGAATTCACGTGACATAGTGATTGAGCCGTTGCCTGTAGCTTGTCTCAAGAAAACATCTTTGTACCACGATGCATTGTATCTCTCGCAGACGAGACGGCTCAATTATGGGTGATAAACAGCTCACCCGAGTCGGTTGTACTACCGGCTGGTATGCGCCTTGCCCTGTTCGAAAAGCAGAGCAGCACCTGCATTGGAGCTTTAAGCGATCTTGAAAGGGCGGGTCCGGAAACTTCTGGTATGGAAGCTGAATTTTCAAAAATGGTTAGCAAGTCCATTTCCTCACAGAAGCGCAAAGACCTGGTTGCACTGCTGGCGAGACATGCTAAAGTATTTGATTTTGCACGGAAGGTGCCTAGGGCTCAGATACCGACCACGCGCGCTCGTCACAAGATCGATACTGGCTCTGCTCATCCTCTCCGACAAAAGCCCTATCGCGTGTCCGTGTCCGAACGCAAAGTTATTGCTGAAC
Source organism: Rhipicephalus annulatus (assembly GCA_013436015.1). Lineage (NCBI taxonomy): Eukaryota > Metazoa > Arthropoda > Arachnida > Ixodida > Ixodidae > Rhipicephalus > Rhipicephalus annulatus. The sequence continues at coordinate 64,632 of WOVY01013539.1, forward strand.
AAGTTGGCGAGATGCTAGCCACTGGTGTAATTCAAGAATCGTCAAGTCCGTGGGCTGCACCTGTTATTTTGGTAAAGAAAAAAGACGGGTCCTGGAGGTTCTGTGTTGATTATCGGCGTCTCAATTCTATAACCAAGAAGGACGTGTACCCCCTCCCCCGCATTGATGACGTAATTGACTGCCTTCATTCAGCTTCCTACTTTTCTTCGGTAGACCGAGCTGCTCGTGCGCCAGACCGCTTCCACCTCCTCTTCTTCATCCGCCCATCGAGGTGTGTCAATATCTTCACACATCTCGACTTTCCTAGATGGCACACCTGTAGTATTTGGGACCCATCATTAGCAGGCTTAATAAGAATCGGCAGATCTTCATTCGAGATGGTCACATTCATGTCATATATGACGCTTGTAGTTGCCTGATTTACTAGCGGAATTACAGTGTGAACATTCATGCCGCCAAGGACGGTAACTTCGCTCAGTGAATCTAACGCTGACGCTTGAGCGACGTCCACAGCTAGAACATTTTTCTGGGAATTCACTCTGATATCCTTAATACTGTTCGGCACCAGTGCCTCGAGCTCTAAAAATACAGCTTGCCTGTTCAGTAGTCTCATGTTGATGGATGGTTGCGTAGGCAAGAATAGGATGGTGTACCTCGGCGGGCTTTGCGGGGCCCTTCCAGCAGATGCGTCCATGGATGCCCTGAGCATCCTCCGCTTTACTTTCTGGCTCATGGCGGCCACGTATTCATCGTCGGAGCTGTCAACGCTCTCGGCAGTGTCAATGAGGGTAGCCTCGCTGTCACTGGAAAGGCAGTTTCGCTTCCTTGAGGCTGCCGGCGCTGTCGCCGGCAACTCGGGTGGGCGTGCAGATGAGTCCACTTCCATCGCCGCCGAAAAGGGAACTATGTACCCCTTATAACTGCGAAAATAAGAGAAAAGTCTGAAGATAAACGGCAAAAACTCAGCTACAGCAACACTTCGTCTTCGTCTTCCTTCGTTTTTTATCAAGCTTCTTATGTCGCTTTTCATGTCAGCATTCACCGCTTCCTGTAAGGTCCCTCAGGTTCCTTCAAGCTTTTTCGACATATTTTTGCCTGAAGGCACCCCAACATTTTTTCTCTTGGAAAATGAAGTTCAAAGTGCACAGTTCAAATATTTTCGGGCTGCATAAAGCCACAAACTTAGAACTCAGAGTCCTGTGTAATGTATATGGCTTGCTTAAGCCAAGAAGCGAGACTAAGTGATCCCTGCAGGTGTGCAGTGGCTTAATAAGCTAATTCATGATGTTGCAGATGAATGAAGATGCCGTAAGGTAAATAACGGTGCAAGTACCTGGAGGACTACCAAAATGAAAATGCAAGAAAGAAAGGATGACAGCGTCAAGAGAGCATAACCTGTGGATAAATATCGATATTGTTCAGTTTCAGACAATATGTATAGAACAAAAGGGCACATTGGCTGGTTAGTTGGTAGAGAACACTGACATCGACAAAAAGAAGGGGGGTTATGCTTACCTCCTGAATTTTTCAATTGTTCTTATATTTTTATATATTTACTTTCTTATATATTTATATAATTTTATTATTATATTTTTATATATTTACATATATTTGCACGCATACAAACACACACTATCGTATACATAAAGTATGCCCGAACCCTCCTGCCCCTCTCCCTTCCCAAACCCCGTGAAAAATTGTGGCAGCGCTACAAGGAGAGCCTAATTCACAAGCAGCGTGAAAAGCCATGCGGACGGATCTGGTTGCAGCTAGCACTTCTCTGCGAAAAGAATATACGCATTTTTTTACATTTCAAATATTAGTGTTCGCTCGGAATGTTGAAGGAAGTTAGCACTTGTCGAGCTCATTTGGGAAGCAACATTGACAACGGCAATGTCATTGCGAATGCGTCTAGCACAAGCAAGTCCCATTAAGTGCCTTAAGACGCCGAGATTTGGCAACCAAGACAGCTGTCCAACCAGCTGACAATGGTGATCTAGAAATACCTCTTTGCCATGCTATAACACAGGGTGGTGCCAGAGCGTATAAATCAGAACTCATCACGACTGTCATCTGATCTACAGGTTGTCTTCCAGATGTGGTCTAGAGTCGACAACGCGAAGAGTGGTCCTACAGTGGCCAAACAAAAGTAGGTGTCGTAGTCTTTTCGTCAGCTCATCTCTAAAGTCACTCCACAAGGGCTATCTTCGCCATTTAACAAAAACTGGGGGTCCAGATGAGGACGACTACATCAGACAGAGGTGAGATGTAAGTGGTAGCAAACACAACTAAAAAGTGTAAAAAAGCAACAGAGAATGGCTAAAGCCTCGCCGCATGAGTGACGTGAGCCTTAGGTGGTGCCACATAGCTGTTACCTTGTCCCAATTTCCCTCCCCTTCTAGCTTGAAGCGCCCTCGCGGAGACGAATTATCACCTGCAGATGGACTAGCTTTTTTGCATGTCGACTATCAAGAGACAAAATATGAGAGAAAATTTCGTATGCTCTTTAACACCATTACCTTTTTCAACTCGTGGCTATTATTGAAGAATTCGAAAACTATTTGTGGTTGGAGATTCGTGACGCATATATGTGCAGTAGGAAAACTGTTTATTAGATCTTGGGATGGTGTTTTAGAGCATTTTTTACTCATAAGCCACTATGATAAATTTGAGACATAAGTTTAAAACAGTGAATGAATGAGCTGATGTCCAGCATTTTTTAAATAGCTGATATTACATGCATGATATATATGATAATGTTCAAATATAGATCCATGCAAGGTTGCAATGCGTCACAATCTAATGTTACGCAACGTTGTTATGCGTGACAGTTATCATGCATGACAAGCCTTACATTCACTGAACAGGAATGATATCGACTTGAACCAAACGTGGGAAACAATGAAAATCCTACAAAAGCACGATTGAATCCGAGTTGCACATTCGCATTTTTACGCAGGTAGCCGTATGTACAAGCATCACCTAAAGTAAGTCAATTATAATATTCTTAGCGCTTGTATCTGGAGTATTTCAAAATTTGTAGATTACTCTCTTTACGTTGTAACATTCACTGTAGCACGCACTGCTATTCATTAATTTTTTAGCAACCAGTGTCTAGGCAATTGTAACAGATGACATGGTTTTGAGCAATAGCATACGCAGTAGAACGTCGACTTTTGTTCAACGCAACTGGCGAGAGGATGTCAGTTTGGAATTTTCAATTGGGCAACTCCGAGAGCCCAACCCAACAGCCCCTGTTTACAGTTACAGTGACAATCATATAGGTATATATATATATATATATATATATATATATATATATATATATATATATATATATATATATGTGTGTGTGTGTGTGTGTGTGTGTGTGTGCGTGTGTGTGTGTGTGTGTGTGTATTGCAGTGGAATGATGCATGCTGGAAATTATATTTATTCGTGCAGACGTTTTTTTTCGAAAATTTAAGATCTGCAGTTCGGCAGGATGAAATTATCTACACTGAAAATAGTTATAGGTAGGTGGGATAGAATTGGAGGGAATCCGCAGTAAGCGCATTTTAAGGTAGTCACCATGGCGCAGTCCGAGTGACCTATCTTTGCAACATTGAATGTACCTGGCGCCAGGTCATCGCAGAAAAAGGCACGGCTTCATAGACTTTTCACTCGACAGCGTCTCCATTTTGTCGCCATCCAGGGGACAAAGATCGGGAGTAACGAGGAGACAGAGAGGGCTGTGCGACCCTTTCTGTCTTAGTATAATGTATTCGTTTCACGTGCAAAATGATTATCTGTGGGCTGTTGGCTGTTTCTGAGAAAGAGCCTGTCATATTCGCCAATCAGTACTTGTGTTGATAACTAGGGTCGATACATATGTTGTGATTTTGCGTTGTAAGGAACGCCATGGCGAATTATCAACCTATATGCGTTTATTGAGATATCGAAACGTCTTGAAATATTTGAAAATAAGTCCAGTCTAATTGACCCAGGCCGTGTCACTGTGCTGAAGGGTGACTTCAATTGTGTATGTGAACTTAATGATCGTAGCAATCATAGTAGTCAGGAAGACAGGAGTGCCGAGCTTTCATGCGGAATTGTAGACAACGCAGGGCTCATTGACATTGGTCTGTCGGGCAAAGTGACTGCATATTGACGCATGTCTACATGTGTACAAAAACGAAGATGGGGGATTTAGTGGACACGAGGTACTGGGCCTCTAGCTTCACTCGAGACCGAAAAGACAATCTTGTGGCTCAGCTGTTGAGGACACGCTGTTTTCGCTGCCTCAAGGTGTACCTGTGTTTTGTTCGCGTTGTACCGCGACACTTGTAGAGGTGCTGGGCCGCAGCCCTGCCTGATGCTCCACACGCCTGCTGGGAGCAGTTAGTCGAGTTTAGACGCTTTGTCACCTGCTAAAACTCTGGTGCATCGCTGCAGTCGACGGTTGCGCGGACTCCCACCAGAGCTCACTCACTCGGCGGAACCTGCTAGGCACCGCACACCTCAACCTATTATCAACGCAAGCCCACAATATGTGCCCCAAGGCAGATTTCCGACGCACCCATCTTAGGTGACCATCTTTCAACCCCTCGTTCCCGATCGCTTTAATGGCGGTCCCCAAGAAGACGTTGACGACTGGCTTGAACCCTACGAGCGTGTTGCCATGATCGATCAGTGGTCGGAACAGCAAAAGCTTTCTCGCGCCTATTTCTACCTTGACGACGGTGCTTGTACTGTGTATGAAAATAAAGAAAGCAATCTGTCAGCTTGGCCCGACTTTCGACAGAAGTTCATCGATACCTTCGCGAATGTCCATCGAGGAGACCATGCGCTGGAGCTATTAGAGCTACGGGTTCAGAAACCCAACGAAACCACTGCAATGTTTGCCGAAGACATGACTCGTCTCTTTTGTCGAGCTAACCCGCACTTGACAGAAGATAAAAAGTTGTGTTACCTCATGCGCGGTGTCAAGGAACAGCTTTTTGCCGGGCTACTGCGACACCCTCCAAGTACAGTTGTTGACTTCATTAAATAGGCTACGGCTACCAAGCGCGCCCTTCATCAACGCTGCAGGCAATATGACTGCATGTCCAGCAATGTCCTAATCAATGCTATCTCTATGATGTCTGAAAGAGCTCCTTGCGAAACTTGATTAGGGAGATAGTTCGCGAAGAACTGCAGTGGTTACGGACTCCGATTGCTGAAACTCCCATTGCGTCGGTCGTTAAAATCTTACGCGACGAAATCCATCAACTCTTGTCTACGGCTGGTCCTGATGCTCAGCAGCGTCCTATGAGCTACGCTGCTGCTCTCCGACGTCCACCACCCGCTATGCCGACGCTGTAACACCAGGTGCCAATGACCCCTTGGTCTCCGCCGCAATACCAGACACTGCATCAACCACCCGCGCTACAGCCATAAAACCAGCCGTCCACAGTCACCCCATGGGCTTATATGCCAGGGGAGATACTCAGACGCCCACCGACTGGAAAAAACAAGTGCATGGAGAAAAGTGGACAGGCGTCCACTATGCTTTCACTGTGGAGGTGCAGGACATATTGCCCATCATTGTTGGCATCGAGGTGATTCATTCTATCCTCATCGACTATAGTTTGGCGGTTGATGTACCAATGACTAACACACTACACGCCGTGACGACACCTCTTCGTATGGAGCCCGTTTTCACTTTGAGGATGGCTGTACCACTACAGAGGAGGCAATGCCTACTCACCCTTTTGGTCTGAAACGTCGATCTCGCTCTCTGTCTCCCACGCGTTCGCCTTCATCGGACCACCGCACCTACGCGAACCTTAATACAAGAAAGTCACCTAACCCGCTCCGGGGAAACTGTGGGCGGTGACCTCCGAGAGCAAGGCTGCAGACCATAAAGATGACGACAAAAAGCCCCCATTGCATGACGTCGTAGAGCCGATAAGCCGTGAAAGCGATGAAATTGTGACTGCTGACCTTAGTGCCCTTCTTGACGGCTAGAAAGTGACAGCTTTAGTCGACACTGGTGCCGACTTTTCTATTATCTGTCAGGACCTCGCCTACAGCCTCAGAAAAGGCGCCATGGACGGGCCCTCATATAAGAATGGCAGGGGCCTAGTTATTGATGCCCTCTAGAATATTTACAGCAATAATTGACATCAGAGGTTCTCCTTTCACTGCGTCGTTCGTCGTTATCGTCGCATGCTGCAGAGATGCAGAGATGTTATTCTTGGCATGGATTTTTTATGGAAATATGGCGCCGTCATCAGCATACCAGAGAGCTTGATTACGTTTTGCAACAGTTCGGGCTTACCCAATTTTCCAGGGGCGCGACCAAACCAACTGCGTCTTATTGATGACGATGTGGTTCTCCCTCCTAGGTTGTGCACGCTTGTTTCTGTGGCCGCCACTGCCCAGTTTGACGCCGAAGGAGTTGCAGACCAAACAAGCTCTCTGCTTTTCACCCACAGTGTTTCCGTCGCACGAAGTATCGTCAGAGTTGCTGCTGGATGCACGGACTTGCTGCTGACCAATTTAAGTGCTGAGCGCTCGCACCTTCCAAAAGGCACGGCTGTTGCTTACTTATGTCGTAGATGCCGAAGGCTGCTTGGCGGTAGTCGACGAGGCGCTAAATCTTGATTCAGCGCCTGTTCTGGCTATTAGCATTATTTGCCGAAAGGCGGCCGACGCAGACTCCTTGAGCTACTGGCCGAATTTCAAGACTGCTTTTCGACAACATCAAGAGTTGGTCGCACGCCTCTAACCAAGCATCGAATAATTACCGAGTAAACGGTGAGACCTTTTGACCAGAACCCTTATCGCGCGGCTCCGAAAGAACGCGAAGCGATACAACAGAAGGTAGACAGAATGCTTGAAGATGGCGTCGTTTAGCCTTCACAGAGCCCCTGGGCGTTGCCTGTAGTCCTCGTTAAGAAAAAGAACGGTAGCTTGCGCTTCTGTGTAGATTACCGGAAGCTAAATCAGGTGACCAAGAAAGACGTACATCCACTAACGCGTATAGACGACTCTCTCGACAGACTTCGACATGCTCGATACTTCTTTTCAACGAATTTGTGGAGTGGCTATTGGCAAATCGAGGTGGACCCGAGAGGCCGCGAGAAGACCACTTTTGTAACACCAGATGGGTTACATGAATTTAAGGTCTTGCCATTCAGATTGTGCTCAGCGCCTGCTACTTTTGAAAGACTCATGGATACCGTGCTTTCTGGGTTGAAGTGGAAAGCCTGCTTAGTATATCTGGACGACGTCATAGTGTTCTCCACAACGTTTGACGAGCACCTTTAAAAGCTTGAGGTGGTCTTACAAGCCATGCAGTCCGCGGGCCTGACGTTGAAGCCTGAGAAGCGCCACTTTTGCTACGAAGAGCTCCGATTTCTTGGTCACGTCGTCAGTCATGCAGGTGTTCGTCCCGATCCTGAAAAAATCGCAGCCGTAGAACAGTGCCCTGTGCCGACAGATAATAAAGCTGTCAGATACTTTTCGGCCTCTGCGCATATTATCGACGATTTGTTGCGGACTTCGCATGCATAGCATCAACGTTAGCTCGCCTCACGAAAGAAGACGTCACCTTTGGGTGGAAGGACGAAGAGGAAGATCATTTTAACAATCTTCGCCAGCGGCTACAAACAACTCCCGTCCTTGCCCATTTCGACGAGAGAGCCTCTACGATGCTTCACACCGATGCTAGCAATGTTAGCTGGGAGCTGTGCTTGTGCAGCAGCAAGAGGGCACAGAAAGGGTAATCGCTTACGCAAGCAGAACGTTAACACACGCTGAGGTCAATTACTCCACGACTGAGAAGGAATGTCTCACCTTGGTATGGGCGGTTACAAAATTTCGTCCGTATTTATATGGCCGCCCCTTCAAAATAATTAGCGACCACCACTCACTGTGTTGGTTAACCAATCCTAAAGACCCTACCACCCAATTAGCGCGTTGGAGTCTCAGGCTGCAGGAGTTCGATATGGAGGTCGTACATAAGTCAGGGAAGCAACATATGGACGCTGACTGTCTGTCACGTTCACCCATTGAGTCACCAACACTACCTGAGGCAGAAAAAACAGCATTTTTTGGTGTCCTCGACACGACCGCCATAGCGCAACAACAACGTGACGACACTGAGTTGCTTGGCTTAATTACCTACTTGGATGGCACATCTCAGAAAGTGCCAAGAGTTTTTGCAAGAGTGTTGTCATCGTTTTGTTTATGGGGTGGAGTACTCTACAAAAGAAATTTGTCGTCGACGGGATCTGCCTATCTGCTCGTCATCCCAGCAGCCCTTCACAGGGAAGTACTCAAAGCATGTCACAATGAGGTTACCTCTGGCCACTTGGGCCACACGAGAACGTTGGCCAGGGTACAACAAAGTTATTACTGGCCAAGACTAACCTCAGCCGTGAAGCACCACGTTCGTACCTGTCTCGACTGCCAGCGACGCAAGTCACCACAGACTAAACCAGCTGGCCTCCTGCAACCCGTACAGGTCCCAACGACTCCATTCACCAGATCAGCATGGACATTTTGGGCCCACTCCCTACTTCTACTGCAGGAAACCGCTGGGTTATCATCGCGACGGATTATCTGACCCATTATGCCGAGACAAAGGCTATTCATAGTGGTAAAGCAGCAGAGGTAGCAAGATTTTTCAGCGAAAATATTGTACTGTGGCACGGTGCGCCAACCGTCATAATCACAGACAGAGGCACCACTTTTACGAAAGCTCTTTCGGACCATGTCTTGATGCTGGGTGGAACAACGCATCGTAAGACCACTGCCTACCACCCGCAAACGAACGGACTGACATAGCTTCTAAACAAAACCATTGAAGGCAAGGTTTCAATGTACGTAGACGTTAAACACAAAAATTGGGATGAAATCTTGCCCTACATAACGTTTGCATACAACACGGCCAAGCAAGAAACAACCCGCAAGACACCGTTCAGCCTCGTTCATGGACGGGAAGTACGAACTTTGTTAGATGCAATGTTACCGCACGAAGGCGATGGCGTCGTCCCGGACGCCGACACGTTTGCGGAACGCGCGGAAGAAGCTAGGCAACTTGCACGTTTACGGATCAGTCAGCAGCAAGAGTACAATGCAGGCTGCTGCATTGCTGACCGCAGAACAGTCGTCTACCAAACTGGCGACAAAGTATGGGTTTGGACGCCCGTACGGAAAGAAGTACCTTCTGAAAAGCTCTTAGGAAGATACTTTGGACCATACCTAGTGCTGCGACAACTTAGTGATGTCGCTTACGAAGTAGTTCGTATAGTTCGTATAGTACAAGGCGTCGCCAGCTCCATCCAGAGCTCGTTTACGTATAGTGCGCATGAAGCCTTACGTCGGCGAGTGATTGCGTGAGACTTTTTTTGGAAAAAAACTGCATTACAAATTCGCATCGGGGCGTTGCTCTTTGAGAGGGAGGAAAATGATGCGTGTCCAAATATATAATACCACTTATTAGAGAGGAGCACGTATTAGATATCGAAATAGACGTACCCTAAACTCAAAACAGCCAACGCGTCAAGCTTTGCTCGATGAAAAACACCACGCAATCTCTAAAGTAATCTCAGATCTTTAATTGTGTTTTGTAACAGACGTAAGAGACGCACATAACGTCGACATTCGAAAAGTACTATGAAAGTTTATTTAAAACTCTCCCTAACTATGAGGCGAACCTTACCACGAGTTTTGTTTCCCTTTTGGGAGCGTTGGAATACGATGATTGTGCAACCATCAGTTGTCCTATTACAATACAGGAAAATGACCACGCTATTGACAGATTACCTTCATCGAAGTCACCTCACCCTGATAGTATTTCTGTTGAATTTTACAAAACTTTCAAAAATTCTCTCTCTTTTATACTGCTGGATGTCTTTAAAATAGGTTATGACATGAACACACTCTCGAGATCCTTTTGCAATAACCACCCAGTTTTGCTACCGAAAATTTCGGACAAGTAAAAACTTCGCTCTGTTGAGGGTTACCGGTTAATAGCACTGTCAAACGTTGACAACAATTTTCGCCAAAGTATTATCAAATTGCTTGCATTTTGCGATGTCTATTCTCATTAGGTCCAACCGAACATGCAGGATTAAAGGCCGATGAATACAAAACAATACACACGTCACTCTGTAGTGTCCTTCAGTACTGTTATGGATATAAAAAACATGTTGTAATGTTAAAGGTAGACCTTGCAAAAGCGTTCGATCATGTTTGTCATTCGTTTCTTTTCTCCCTTCTGGAACATGCCAATGTCGGTACTATTGTGCTTAAAGGCGCCAAGCTATGCTGTATTTAATCTTCGACCCGTTTTGTTGGTAATGATCAGCTGTCGAAAGCCGTTTCGATTTGTTCATCTTTAAAGCAGGGCTGCCCCATGTCCCCACTTCTGTTTCCCTTTTATCTAGTGTCGTTATGCTTAAGTATATTACGATCAAGTAGTATTCGCGGACCCAGTATATTAGGAACTGAAATGAAAGTATTAGGTTATGCAGACGACGTAGCAGTCTTCTGCACAGATAAACCAAGCATAGAAAATGTGTTATCTGTTATGAACAAATTCGGCATAGTATCAGGAGCTCGTCTGAACGTCTCAAAGAGTTTATGATTATGGTTAGGCTCGTGGGGTAGCACACCTAGTCAATATTCAGAAATTATTTGGACAAAAACTCCGCCACCGTACCTCAGTGTAAAGTTAGATGCGTATATATTCAGTGCGCATTACTGGAAGGAGCGTGTCCCTAAGCTTGAACGACAAGCCCAGACATTCATTCCCCATCGCCTATCAATGCTTGGGTGAGCTTAAGCTAGTAACGCTTTTCTAGCAACAAAGCTCTACTACGTATTGCAACTTATTGATTGTGCAAGATTTTATGTACAACGATTTCATCGGATTTTTGCAACTTTCATATGGTATTTTACTTTTGAGCCCATGCATTGTGACAACATTTTCAGGCCAGTTAGTGCTGGTGGGTTAGGATTAAAACATCTATATCTATGTCAAACAGTTTCCCGCTTTTTTCTTTTTCCGTGACAATTTCCATCCCGTAATTTGTTTATTCTTGCAACTTAGTTTCGTGAATTGCTTCCCTGACCTAGTCATTTCTTAAAGCTTCTCTGAACGACCGTGTTTGTGGGGGATTCATACAGGGAGCTAATTCTGCAGTTAGGTTCCTTAAAGCTCGCTTTTCTATAGAATACTTGTACACAGTGTCTCGTAAAGTATTATACAAATAATTACTATCCACGCTTTTTTAGCCTCTTTTGTACTATTCATTGTACTCCGATATGCAAGGTCATAACGTCTTGAAACGAGTGCGCAAAATGTATGTGTCTTCGAACTAAAACATTCTTCTATAACCTACATACTGAAACGCTGCCCGTTAAAACAAAGATAACAAGAAAGGGTATTTTTTTCCTGTGTTGACTGCCGCCTATGTGATGTGCCAGAGCCAATAGAACACTGCTTTGTTAGTTGCAAAGCTTGCAAAGGTGCAAAGGCGCTACATTGTTATGAACAACCTTTAAAGGACTCTGAGAAAAAAAAATGATACTATTTCTTACACTATCCGTTATCTTTAGCCGACATCACTTGATGAAGTGCCTTTCGATATGTTTTTTCTCAAGGGTATGCGCAGTCTATAGAAGACGCGTACGCAAGATCGAAACGCAGAACCCAGCATTTCTTCGAACTCACATTTTATTAGAATTGCTGTCCACCTAAATGACATTTATGATGAAATGGACTTCAAACCGGACTGGTACCCAATCTTCGTGAGGTGCTTGGCCTTGTCACTTGTTGTGTATAGTGAATTTTGAAGAACTCTCACGGCTCTACTGAACTTCATTAATTGTCGAGTGTTTCTTCAGAAACGCTAAAGTGCTTATTGTCGCTCTGTGATTGTACCAATGTTCTATACTTTGAGTGTCATTTTTTGTTCATTTTAACACAGATTGTAATAAATACAAATAAAGAAAATAACAGCGTAACTCAGTGGTTGAATACTGGGCTAGCACCCAGCGGACCCGGGTTCGAGCCTCATTGAGTCTTCGGTGCTAGGTTTGCCAACAAGTCACAAGCACCGGCGTAGTTCAGAGGTTAAACACTGGGCTGACACTCAGCAGACTCGGTTTTCAAGCCCCACTGTGTCTTTAATGCTAGGTTTTTTTTTCTACCTTCGCGCAATGTGGTGACGGACACCGGAGGCAGTGGAGGACAACTGCTCGTGACCCGAGTTGTGATCTCATAACAGCTTTCACTGTAAAAAAAAACGCTAGGCCTGCGTGGAAGGCACATCGCAGTCAAAGCGAAAGCTAGAAGAGTGGCCTTTCAGAGCCTTTTCAAAACACTCATTGGGTAGCTACTGCAAGCACACCTGCTTTATACCCATCAGGTCATTAAAATAACTTTACTTGGGTAGTAGACCGGCAATCGCATTGCTATTTTTCGTCATTTTTCTGAGAAGCAAGGTATCCGCTTAATACTTGCAAGAAATTTTGTGCCAATTATTCATGCAGTGTTTGACAATGATAAGGAGTTATGGCTGAAGTGGATATGCACAAGATTATTAGGGGAACAAGAACAAGCTTTTTGAAATGGGATGGAGCATTGGACGGCCCACTCATTACGCTATTCGCATTGTGTGACAACTGGTTATTCTTTCGCTGCTTTGAAACGCTTTATAGGTCGTATTAACGCAATTGCTTTCCTGACATCAAGCCCGCCTAAGGCAAGTTTGACAACAAATCCGAAGCGCCGGTGTAGCTCAGTGGTATAATGCTGGGCTGGCACGCAGCGCACTTGTATTCGAGCCCCAGTGCGTCATTGGTGCTAGGTGAAGCCTGCCTAAGGCCAGTTTGACAACAAGTTACAAGCATAGACGTAACTCAGTGGTAGAATACTGGGCTGGCTCCTGATTCGATCACCAATGTGTCAATGATGGTAGGTTTTTTTTTCTAATTTCGCACGATGTTGTACTGACACCGGTGGCAGCGGCGGACAACTTCGCGTGACCCAAGTTGTGATCTCATAATAGCTTTCACTGTGATACCTTATGGTGTGGCGTAACAGCAGCACTCAAGTTAAAGCCAAGACGTTTGTATTATTGAAACAAAATGTATTTTATGGTTCGATGGTGTGAAGTTCATACGAAACTTTCGTTATCGCATTGCTCCGGAGTCGAGCAATGCTTGATATAGCTTGTTGATAGGTATACAAATGTTATGTTTAGTAGACTGCTATAGAAGTTGTAGTGATACGTATCCCGAAGAAGTAGGGCCACTAGCGTGGGTCCGGTCTTCGCGAGCCGCAGGGCACGCGTTAACCGTCGCCATGGCGAGAACACGACGCTGCTCAAGGTCGCAACACTTTATTGCCTGTGGCAACGCAGAAACGTAGTACAGCCCCTTGCAAAGGCGTGGCGGGAAAGCAAATGGGCTAATCGACGCCACAGGCGAGAAGCACTACACAGGGGGGCCGCGAGCACACTCCGTGGTAAAAGTGATTGACGGGGACACCGGGACAAAGGGCCCGATTGCTCGAGCGAGGGCAAAGGCGCTCGCGTTTGCTTCGGAGAGATACGGGTCGGCACAGTGTGACAACGCACTAAGACACCGTACCGCTCTTCGACCTAGCGTACGCAAAGGGGCAACAAAAGGTGAGCGTTCGCCTCGGGCGCGAGGTTCCGTCTGGGAAGTCCGACGAGCCCCAAACAATAGAAGTCGACGGACGGAAAGGAGAATGCCTGCTCACCCTAGGCTGCCCCGGAGAAATCTGACTCACTCCCGACGCGCATGCGTGAAACGTCTCGAAAAACCCCGCGCGCAGTGTCACAATCAACATCCGCTACTGGGTGATAGGAGTTAAGCGACACGCGTCGCTCTTCCAGCGCGGTAGACAGCGGAGGAGTGGAGTCATGTCTGCACATGAAAACGGCAGAAAAGGCGGCAAATCTCGAGCAAAAGCGGTGTGTTAGCCTCTATTCCCACAAAGAGGAGCCAACACTGGAACCAGAATCACCCTTTAGCCGATATGACGCCTGTATCATAGAAATACGTGCGTAATGTTTGTTGCTTTATTAAAAAAAATATTGGTGTTTATCGTCCGAAAACAACAATGTGGTTATGACTGACACTCTAGTGGAGGGCTTCGGAAACTTCGACTTCCTGGGGTCCTTTATCGTGCACCTAAATCTATAATTGGACAATCCTCGAAAAGTTTCGCCTGGATTTAAAATCAGGCCGCCGAGGCCGGTATTCGATCTCGTGAACTTCAGGTCAGCAGTCGAGTACCGTAGCCACTTAATCACTGTGGTGGGTGTAATGCGAAAATGCTTTGATTGATTGATATGTGAGGTTTAACGTCCCATAACTACCATACGATTATGATAGGCGCCCTAGTGGAGGGCTCCAGAAATTTTGACCACCTGGGGTTCTTTAACGTGCGCCCAATCTGAGCACACTGGTCTACAGCATTTCCACCTCCATCGGGAATGCAGGTGCCGCAACTGGGATGCGATCTCGTGACTTGCGGGTCAGCAGGCGAGTACCCCAGCCACTATATAGACCACCGTGGCGGGGCTCTAATATGAAAACTTATCCTATTGCATTTGACACGTGTGTAGAGTGTGAAAAAGCGATTTTTTTTTCTCAAAGATAAGTTTTTGGTGCCTCTGCTGTGGCTAGCAAAAGTTAGATACGAGATAAAAGAGAATAATTATCAGCGAAGATGATCAATATGATAAAGGTTGCAGAGGAAGAAAAGGAAGAACTAGCCCAGCTTTTTAATTGTATTGAGGCCACATGAGAGGTTTAGTGTAGTTATTTTGTTAATAAGTAAATTACAATATATTAACTGCTCACTTACTTTCCGGTGGCTTTAAATCGTCATTTGCTACATATCCGAAGAAACCTTGTAATCGTAATGTATTACTTTTTTTCCTGCCACGCACGTGTCTGATATACACACTCCGCCACGGCGAAAGTCTTTCTTTCTATCCTGTTAGCAGTGAATTGCTGGGAGACCCACCAAATGGCCCCTCCGTGGGGGCAGCAAAGTGATGTTGATGGGAAGTATTTTGACGACACATCTACAGAAGCTTTCGAGAGCTCTCTCTCGTTGTCTCTAAGCTTCCCACTGTATGGTCAGCCCGCTGTCTACCTGGTAGCACAACTCGCACATTTCACCACGGACTACAGAGAACAGTCACCGGCAGTTATGACGAGAAATGTGTGGGCAACGTTTTGACGTAATTGTGATTTCAATGGGAAGAAAGTGAAGTGGAGGAAACGATGAGTTGCCACCGGCAGGATCCGAACCCGCGACCTTCGAATAAGGTGGCTGATATCCTAGCAATCGAGCAACGGTGGTAGGTCGTCCTCTGTTTCACTTTAACGGGTACTTGTGTGCATTTAAACTTGCGAGGGCTATAGTGAGTGCCGGTCATAGCCATGGCGGCAAATGCGGACCACACATCCACCTACCTGGCTTCAGGCAGCACGTGATCTTTTCTTACACGAGCTGGCAACTGAGCATTAACCACACACATGCAACCTGAAGGAATCAAGTCTGCCAGAACGAGACCCGCGCTATGAATGAACAAAAGAGGGCATCTGTAAGTGCTCGTTTTTCTTTGTTAATCACAATCTTACTGAGAACTAACTTAAAATAAATAAAGAGTTGATGTCACTTGTGAGTGAACTAATCTACCTAATGTCCTACTACACTGGCGTAACTTCCAACTGAAAGGCTTGAGTGTTTTTTAATTGCTTTCATTTTTTGCATGCTTAACCGTAACAGTTCATTAAACTAAAGGATTGGCCTCAGCTTGTGTGCAGGAACACTACGTCTCAAACTTTGAGAGGTTTGGGGATAAGCTTTCTTGAATAGACCTGGAGCGAATTATTTGATATTAAGGACAGCAATAAGTTTTATGATTTACTTATGTACCTTTTCAAAAAAATATTGTTTAAGTTCTTTTAAAACGCAGACATACCGTAAGGAAAAAGAGCACGTAAACTGTGGATCACACGCGAGCGCATGAAGCTAATTAGGCGTAAGAATAACCTTCTTTGAGAACTCTCTTAAGCCCAAGTCATAACAACGAAGATTTAAAGAGTTTAGAAAATTAAATAATAAGCTTAATAAATATATTAAAAAGCGAAAAAACGATTACTATATGCATGCATTTGACAACGACTGCCAAGGTAGTGGTAGTCTAAAAGAGGAAGAAAATAAATTAGTAAAAATGAAAACCTACAATAACACGATTGACAACCTCAACATAACGGGCAAAATGAATGGTGGACACGAACTTGCCAACTTATACAATTTCTTTTTGAGATTAGAAGTAGCACCTACTGTCACGAAGCTGCTTCTCGTGTTTCGAGATTATCCCACACAATGGATTTGCAGCCAACATCTGCCGCTGAAGTAACAATGTTGTATCAGAAGCTTAGGAACAGCCACAGCCACGATGTGGATGACCTAAAAATAAAACCAATCAAATCAATTATAGACTTAATTGGATCAGTACTTACACCCACTATATATAACATTTCTCTCTACTAGGTGTTTTTCCGAACAGCATGTAGGTGGCTAAAGTTTCGGTAACTTACAAGAAAAGAGACAAAATAGCTTAAACAACTATCGACCCATGTCGATTTCACCTATTTTTTTAAAGGAACTCGCGAATGTAATAAACGGTCGCATTGATAAATTCACAAGAAAGTACAACATATTAACAAACTATTCGGCTTCAGGAAGGGCCTTTGCACTGCGACCACACTTCTGGTTCAAAAATAGGTAGTAGGTATATTTTGAGATTTCAGTAAAGCTTTCAATCGGGTTAACTACTCAATTTGCCTTCAGAAGTTAGGGCATTATGGGTTAATTACATAAAATAGTACTTCAAATTAATCAATCTTATTTGAAAGCACGCTACCTATACGTCGAGTCAAATGAACATAAATACCACCATAGGCCTATTTATATTGGTATCTCCAGGGTAGCATACTGGAAACCAATGCTCTTTATTTTATATATTATTGATATCGTAATAATTTATGATGATTGAATATATGCCTATAATTTTAGGTACTTATTGAAGGACGAGATTTGGAGACCATAACACGAAAGGATGGTACATTCTGTCATAACATGGGAACCTGGTGTAGGTTAAAAAGGCTTAATCTAAATGAATCAAAAGCTAAATGCGTGTTGTTCCGTGCCCCCGGCATTTTAGGTAAATTTATGGCTTCATATCTCTTGGGCCATTCTAAATATAAATGGATAAATAAATAGAGATTCTTGGTGTAATCTTTTAGGAAAATATGTCCTGAAATGACAATTGAGAAAGCTTTATTGCCGAAATTGGACAGGGCAACAGGTGATTTGAATTGTAACGGTCAGAATTTTCTTGTTAGCATTAACAGAATGTTCCTTTTGTCCTTTTTGACTCACATCTATATTATTGTATATTAATATGGTGAAAAACGACATAATAAAACACGCAGCAATTATTCTTAGTGCAAAAAAGCGCATCATTCAATAAAAATCTCCTTGTATCTTGAACACAGACCCATTATTCCAAAAACACACAACCATGAAGATACGCAACTTACACAACGATAAGCTAATAAGAACCTATAAAGTGCTACATTAGGTAGAATTGAACTCTTTAATGTAATGACAAATGTACAAGAAAATACAATTTCCTGTCCTTTCAGGTATCAGCCTCCATATCACGTTTCTTTCACGCGTCCTTGTTATGGGAAAGAAAAACTTCATCACGTACTCGTATTCACCTTAAATGAAATATACGAAAAAATGTTGATTTCTTAACAGTACTAACAAAAGCTTAGTGAATTTCGTTTTGTAATGTATCTATTTATATGAATGTATTGATCAACTTACGGTTCCTTAGGTTTTAGCAGCAGTTAATTTAGTAGTCGCTTATTTCTCTTGTATCTTTAGAAGTAAGTTTCTGTGGACCTTCGGGGTGTTAATCAAATATAGCGCCAGCTCTAATTGAGGAATCAGAAGCGCCATCTTCATTCAGCAAGTTCATGCTCATAAGCTCTTGCAGCCACGAATTCACCAAAACGGCTGAATATATATATCGTTCGTGATATTTAAGCCTCGCTTCTTGCCAGCAAGCCGTATGCCATTTTAAACAATTAGGTGCCGAAACCCGGAAACTACTGCGAGGGACCACGGAAGATTACAGAAGGCTACGAGTGAACTGAACGCCA
Source organism: Rhipicephalus annulatus (assembly GCA_013436015.1). Taxonomy (NCBI): domain Eukaryota; kingdom Metazoa; phylum Arthropoda; class Arachnida; order Ixodida; family Ixodidae; genus Rhipicephalus; species Rhipicephalus annulatus. The sequence goes on from WOVY01013539.1 coordinate 82,893, forward strand.
TGGAGAGGCTGAAACCGAAGTGGACCACGAGACAATCTCTCAACACCGAGATTATCAACAAGGCAAGAGCTCTTCTAGGTGATGCAACCGCCCCATTGATTATCTCAACGTCATTTATGGAACGTTTGAAGGCGAATGACAATAAGCTGAACCAAATCAACAAGGCGTAATGGGAGAGTCATATACAAGATGAAGAGTTTGAGGAAGAGTACAACACCATCAATGAATACGAGGACAACGCACGTCATGAGTGAGCTTCTGAGCAAGCGCAACTGTACTGTTGTGAACACATCAACACCGGAGGTTCCCACTTCGTCAGTAGCCAGTAGTACCCCTGTAACCTTTGGTACCAAGCTGCGCAAGCTTATTAAACGCCCCATTTGCCAGTGAACTGTGCTAGTGGTACGGCTTTCGTGAGTGATTTGACCAGAGAATTCACCGGAACGAAAGCCTCACGGCAACGGACTAGTTAAACTTCCTGAGGTTACTCATAAAAGGCGACACAGCTTCACCTATTGTGGGTCTGCCAACCAAAGAAGCTTGCTACGAGGACGCCATCGATATAATCAAGAAACGCTTCGGGCACAAAACGAGACTCAAACAGGAGTACTTCGTCAGGCTTCGTACGGTGTCTTCAGTCCGTTTGAATGACTCATCGGCTCTCTGCAAGCTGTACGACCACTTCATCATGAACATCAGAGGATGGGAGACGCTTGGGGTGAGCAAGACGTCATTTCCGGCAATGCTGTGTGACATAATTGCTGCGGGCTTTACCACACGATCTCGTTGTGCAGTACCATCAATCATGCGCCAATTGGGTGGTGATCTACCACAGTAATGCAGCCTCTAGCATGGAGCTGCAACGCTTAATGAATTTCTTGTATATTGAAGTGGAGATCTTGGAGAAAATCGAGTTCGCTAATCAACGTAGAAAAAGCAGTTATAATGAAAAATTGCAGAACAAATCACGCCAATCTTGTCGACCAAAACCCATGTCTTAAGTTCTTAATAACAATTCAGTGAAAGTACCCCAGAACTGTGTGTTTGGCAAATCGAGCCAGCATTCTATGGAAAAGTGCTCGCTGGATCTCCGGCTTCCAGAAAGAAGCGTATTTTATCAGGAGACATTAGGTGCTTTCGATGCACGACGAAAGGTCACAAGGCGTGTAATTGCAGGCGCAAGATTTCGTGCTCTACCAGTCAAGGGCATCATGCGACAAGCGTGTGTGATCCACAGAAATTAAGCCAGAAGACACGAGAAACCGGCAGGACAAATACCAGAATATTGGCAATTAGGCCAAGCACCAACAAGACTGTATGTGCATCTCTAGGGAAAAGTCGACATGCCCTCCAGATTTCATTGATGAGCGTCCTTCTTCAGAAGTGTCGGGCACGGGTCGTAACAAATGTTACCTTTTGGTATGTCATAGGTGTCATATACGGAGGGGGTCAGGGCACATTCATCACAGAGAGGCTATCAAAGGGGCTGAAGTTGTTATGTGTAGAATCCACCATCATTGCGCTCAACACTTTCGCAAGCAAGTCAAGTCGAGCAGCGCAAAGTTGAAGTGTTGAGCATCGTCATTTGAGGAGTCAGTTTTCACACACTCAAGTTGCCTTACAAGCCATAGAATTCAGCACACATGCCAAGATATCTAAGCAAGTATAACAAGTTCACTGATCGTCACAGAAATACAGAGAGCTGGGAAAGACATCGCTGATCAACTACTATACGGATCTGTTGTCGGGGAAGAAGGCATACGGGTTCTCATTGGTTCCGACCAAATGGGTATGGTGATAACAGGAGGAGAGGTCCCTCGATGCGCAAGCGATGAGACGCTTGTTCCTATGAACTCGAAGCTAAGGTGGATGTTTCAAGACAGCACCAGCACAGTATCTATTACACGCTCACGGATTATGGTCTGCGTATTGAAAACCAGTATACGAGAGAGCGATGAATTCCTTCGTTCGTTTTCAGAACTCAAGAGCGTAGGAATTACACACGCCATTTAGAGTGAGAGCAAGCTCAGTCCCGTACTCAAGCAATATGAAGGTACAATCTGTCTTAGGGGTGGAAGATACTAAGCAAAGCTGCCCTGGAATGAAGACGTGAAGCTCTAGGACAACAAGCAAGTGAGCATGACAAAAGTTTGGAAACTTCTCGTCTGACTTTTGACTGAACAAACAATCCTGGGGACGTATGACACCGTCTTACGGGAGTAGCTACGAGCGGGACATGCAGAAGTTGTCGACAGGCCACCCCTGGATTTGTCAAAAGCCGAATAAAGAAGTGATCCAAGAGCACGCCCTCACCAAAAAAGTTCTAATCGTTTTCGACGCTTCCCCTCACGCATAATGGTACTTTTCACCAAAATAATGCCCACAATAGAGTAAAAGCCTGTACTAATATTTCGTGAAGTCAGTATGATGCTTCAGAGCGCACCGTATAGCTCTGCTTACCGACAATGAAAAGGCATTCCTTCAAATTTCAACCTCAGAGAAAGACAGAGATGTATTAAGGCTTCTCTGCTTTCGAAAAAAATTGAAGCGCTGCGTTTCTCAGAGGAAGAAATTTTGAGTGCAGAAGGACACAAGTGCCACTCAAAGCGACGTGCAGTCCCTACCTACCGACAGCATACGATGCTCCACCATCTGAGGAGCGGGAAATTCAAGCAAACCAAGACCAGCATGAGATTCTCGGAGAATCATTCCACATGAACGATTTAGTGACTGGAGCAGGGTGAGATGAAGAAGCACTTCAAATCTGCAGAGAAGCCAAGGAGATTATGCACTAAGCAGGAATGACACTGAGGAAATGGACGACCAATTAGGATAAATAGATTATAGCATTAGAGCACGAGGAAAACTACACAGTCAAAAAACCAGCTATCCCTCATAAGACATGTGTGAGAGTACTTTGAATTACATGGAGTCCACACACGGATGAATTCACATTTTTAGGGCCCCTCTTGAAGTTATGAAAGAAAACTTGGATAATATACAGTTCGTTCGTCAAGCTTCTTTGGCCATATTCGACCCAGTGGGATTTGTTTCACCAATGACCATTGCTATAATGATCTTCTTACAGAAGTTAATGACACGTGCAATAGCATGAGATAAGCAGCTACCTCAGGATTTTCAGGGTGGGTGGCGTGAATGGGTGCGTCAGTTACCGCTTTTGCGGAATATTTCCATGCCGCGTTATCTTGGCAGTGGATGAGAATTACCCACATCACCCCGAGAGCTACATGTGCATGTTTTTTGCGCCGCGAACCCTTCGGCTTAAGGTGCAGTGCTTTACGTCATACCTAGCTGTTCAGTGAAGCCCGAGTGGCTGATCGCAAAAGCCGTGTGCCATATATTATGACAATGACACTACCGCGGCTAGCGCATCTAGGAGCCTTGATTGGAGAAATACTACTTCACTATGTATCAAGCGGACTCAAAGGCGCCAAGATTCGCTGTATGATGTGATAGCATTTCGCAATCAAACTTTTGTGGATAAAAGACGACGTGGAAGCGATTTGTGTCAGAGTCAAAGAAATCAGGGAAAAACAGATCCTTTCATGTGACGGTATTGTGCTGGTCATGTGAATTCGGTTCGACCTGCTCACATGTGGACTTTCGATGAAGAAAGCATTGTTCAGTATCACATTGCGATATGAACTAGTATGGCTATGCGAACCAGAAGAGTGATGGCCTCTACAGTCTTCTGAACCTACCTGCACTGCAGAGATATCCTCTGTAATTATTGCCGTTCACGTTGCGATATTCAAGGAGACAATGCCTACACCAGTCCTGGACATTAACAGTTACAGCAAAATTGAAAGGCTACTCAGGATCACCGCCAAGGTATGCTGATTCATTGAATGCTGTCGCTTGAAAACCACAGCGCACACAAGATTTATAGTAGCTGAAAAGATGGCTGAAGCTGAAAGTTATTGAATCAGGCATGACAGCTTCAACAGAATAAGCTTGATTCGGAAAGGCACAAATGCTAAGAAGGACTTTCGCATTAAAGACTTCAACCCATTCTAAATTGACAGCAGCATTCTTCGGGTTGGTCGGCGCCTGTTACACCTTGAAGCATCTGAAGAGGTAAAACACCTAGTCATCCTCTCAGACGATCACCACTTTTCTAGGTTACTGAGAGTGCAAGCACATTGCAAAACTTTGCACGGAGGCGTCAGAAACACTTTGTGGCAGCTGAGAAATCAATACTGGATCTAACGGGCATGAACGCTAGTGAAAAAAGTGATACACGACTGCTATACGTGCAGACACTTCAGTATTAGCGCAGCGCCTCTTATAATCATATGGTGATTGTGGGACGTTAAACCCCACAAATAAATCAATTAATTAGCCCAGGCAACGCTCTGACTGTTCCTATAGCACGTCATTGTTTCACACCGACGAAGCTATTTTAAGTCACTGGAGTTGACTTTACAGGACCGCTGTTTGTTGTCACTACAGCCGGGGCCGTGGAGAGCGGATGTTACATAGCGTTTTTCGTGTGTTCTACATGACGAGCAGTCCAGCTGGAATGGGTTTCGAGCCTGACCTCGGAAGCTTTCCTCGTGTGTTCGTGACGCTTTGTAGCACGAAGGGGTGTACCTTGCTTGATATATTCAGATAATGCAAAAACGTTTGAAAAAACGTCAAGAGACTTAAGAAACTTTTCCAGATTAGTTCACAAGAGGGCGTATTGTCATACTTAGGTCAGACGAGGATCACTTGGAAGTTTACTTTTCCCAACGCTTCATGGTGTGGTGGATGGTGAGAGCATGTGGTCCGTACTTTCAAGCTTCCACTCAGAAAGATTCTCGGCAAAGCTCAACTTAAGTTTGAGGAGCTCCCTACTGTGCTATCGGAAGTGCAGGCGCTTGTGAATTCGACATTCCTCACGTACATTGAGTTGGACAGCACAGAACCTCTTGCTCTAACTCCAGCAGACCTCATTATTGGAAAGAAACTTACGGCATTACCCCATGGGGGAAAGGACATGCCAACAGACCTGACGCGCATGTAAGCATATGCGATGGCATGCGTATAGACAACGGCTAACTGAGAACTTTAAAAACCAGTGGACAAAATATCTGCTTCACCCTGCCTTGGTGGTCTAGTGGCTAAGGTACTCGGCTGCTGACCCACAGGTCGCGGGATTGAACCCCGGCTGCGGCGGCTGCACTTTCGATGTAGGCGAAAATGATGTAGGCCCGTGTGCTCAGATTTGGGTGCACGTTAAAGAACTTCAGGTGGTCGAAGTTTCCAGAGCCCTTTCCTATGACATCTCTCATAATCCTATGGTAGTTTTGGGTCATCAAAGCGTACATATAAATCAATCGAATCAAGGTAAAGCACGCAACATCGCCATAGATGCTGAAAATTTGCCGGGTATATATGGCAACTTGCAAGGATTCTGAAAGCCTACAGGGGAGCTGAAAGACATGTCCGTTCTTGCAAGGTTCAACATCAGCGAGAGGTTGTTACCCCAACGGCTATACAAAACTTCATTCGCTCGAGCTGGGCGAGTCACTTGGCGGCAGGGAGTGTGTTTATTAAAGCGCATCGACAGGTCGAAGGAAAAAGAAGAAGCACGTCTTTCAACGAGCAAGCCCATGCTCCTGGAAATATTATTATAGAGAGAAGCTTTGCGTTTGTGTCTTGGACTGCCCAAGTTTACTGCAAATAATGTTTTGCATGTGGAAGCGCGTCTTCCACCTTCTTCAACTCGGTTTAAAATACTTACAATTCCAACATTCTTAAAAATATACAATTAATCCCTGAGACAAGAACCAAGCGTATTCTTTAGAATACAACACTTTAGATTACACTCTCCTCAAATTAGGTTCGTTCAAGCTCTGCTAGAAGCTATGATTGTAAATGTCTATGAGAGTACCACAACAATGAGCTTACTCCAAAGTTCACATAGAATCTGATGATATTTTTTTTCTTCTAATGCAAATAAATGTCCTTCGATATATAAATAATCAGTTACAAGATTACTTGACTCATCAAGGCATAAACAGCAATATTGTGACGGATGCATCCGTATTAAACGAAAAGGCTGGAGTGGGCATCTTCTGTCCTTATCTCGACTGGTCTTTTTCAGTTCGTTTACCACATTACACTCCTATATTCATAGCTGAATTATTTGCTATAGTTCTAGCACTTTGTAAACATCCTGGAAGCAAACCAGGAGCATTCATACTTACCGATTTTCTCTCAATAAGTACCGCACTCTCTGCTGCAAAAAATTTAACAATAAAGAATATGATTAGTAGTTTATTACCAGACAACCAGTGACAATTACCCTTGCTATGGGTACCTCGTCACTGCGAGGTTTATCTGTAAGAGCTGGCATGCTCGTTAGCCAGAGCATCTTTAAGCGGACCACTCTTCTGTATTTTAGCTGCTTTCGCTTACGTAACAGCACTCGGATATATAAATGAATGTTTGCACAAGGAAATATTGAAATTCTCATAGACTAAAGTCAAAGGCTTCGTACATTTAGGATTTCGCTGGAATTAACAGTTGTGCATACCTCGGCAGTTAGAAAGTACAATCACCATATTACGCTGTCGAATTCCGCACCTGACTTATTACGTACGTAATCTATATATTACGTAATCTTCACTCAGAGCATCTCCGATACGTCTCATTTGCGAGGAAATAGAAACAATAGATCATTTCTTTATATTGTGTTACCAATATTGTTATCAATGGAAAAGATACGTTGTCGACCCAATTGAGCAGCTACGTTTAGAAACAAACGTGGCAGTAATTTTATCTTTTGAAGGAATTACATTAGGTTTTATCCACAGGAATGCTTGCTCTGCTGTGTGTGTGTACATAATGGAAACAAAAAAGATTGCCTTGTTATTTTACTGTTATTATTATTTTGGGCTCAAGACTATCTGATTGCTTGACCGCTAGCTCGTGTAGCATTTTAATACACTGTTTACGATTTCTTTTGTCTTTACCTAAATTCCAATGGGTGTTAATAATGCATAACCAACTAACTTGGCCGATCCCCCTTTGTGGGCGAGTGCCAGCAATGCAAGAGGGTCATCATTCAATTCAATTCAATTCAATTCAATTTTATTTCATCCCAAGGATGAGGGCAGGCTCGGGAGAAAAGTGACGTTTTGTCACTTGAGGAGAACCCGAGCCTCCCTAATACATAATCATCATTATCAAGTTCATGCTCACGAGCACTCGCTGCCAGAAATCGACCGAGAAGGCTGAAAATGAATGTAGTTCGTGATATTTAGGCCTTGCTTCTTGCCACTGAACCATACGTCATTTTAAGCAAGGGTAACCGGCGCTGTTCTAAGATTGTGCACAAAGGTCAGCAGCTGCGCAATCGCCGCAGAGCAGACTGCTTGAGGTCATAAACAAAACTAACCTCTGAACAGCTGAGGATCTCCCAGGCTTACGCAAAACATCATCGTCATCAGAACCTGAAGCTGAAGTGTTCTCATCTTCGGTCGCAAAGCTTGTTTCCCCGTCACACAGTTCGGGTGCGTTTGCAAGATGGTTTCGAATGGAGCAAGTGTGCACCACTTATGCGCGCATCATGACGATGACATGAGACTGACCAGTGACACCAAATTGAACGAGAGAAGCGAAACCAAACAGCTAGGAACAGTTGAAAGAGCCACCGCCTCACGTTACACATGAAGCTGACCCTCAGAAATTAATTATGGCAAAATAAATACTCCCAAAATCTAAGCAACAGCTCTCAAGTTCATAGTTGGTGTAAATGTTGGGCAAATAATAACTCTTCACTATGTCAGAGTGCGAAGTTTGCCCCATAATTTGATATTTGACTTACAAGACTTTATTTGTATATAGAACTTTGATGTGACTGAAGCATAACCAGAGCGTCACGCATTTCTGTCAAGCGCATCAGCCACAAGCACTTTCTCAACCATACACACACAATGTCTCGCGCAAACATGTGCCGAAAATTGCTATGTAGCCGAAGCGAGCTATGTCAGACAAATTCCGCAAGTTCGACGTCTGTGCTAACCACTGCAACGTCTTGGGTGCACGAGAAACAATTCCGACATGCCAAAATGGTAGATTGAAAGCATCGGTCACAGGTGATTGACATAAATACGTGTGGTAATGAAAGAGTTGAAACAAAAAGTAGTGCCTTATTTTGCAATGTCTCTGTGTGTTGCATAACGCAGAGTTTTGACTAAGTTATATGTATCACAGTATTAGCTATACACTCTGAGGTAACCTGGAACACGGGTTCAGGGCCTTCAGGGTTTTTAGTCGTGCCTATATTTCCCTCTTAGGCACCCATAGTTAAGAAATGTTGTGCGAACTTGTGACATCACATGAAATGAAACGGAGCTCAGATCTCTTGAGAATTCTACGTTGGCGTTTCTTCATCAGTTATGTCCGCTGTATACATCCATCCCCATGTATTGATTATAACGCTGAACGGCTTTTAAAAAAATTCTGTCTTTCTAAATGACAGTCGGGAGCAATACGTTGCAACCTCATAGATTTTTCACTCCACCTGTGTTATTCACAGTTCAGCTCGTGGAGAGCATGGTGCCGTGTAAAACGCTGATGTTACGTTCTACCAACTATCCAATCTATTGTAGCACAACATAAAATATATAAAAATTAGCGTACCCTAAACATAATTTAGGCTAATGCAGGGGGAAAGACGAGCAAGAGGAGAAAAAGAAAATATAGTATCTTCATTCTCGACAATCATAACACGATATTGTCAAGTGCTAAACGAAGGTGACGTGTATAAATCGACCACCCAAGATGCGGAGTTTCTCACTGAAGCCATCGCCATGGAGAAGGCGCCGCAGAAGCGGAACCAGTATGATCGGGAAGTGAATGCTACCAGTACCATTGGGCTAGGATCATTTTCGACAGACGTATAACTGCTTCGGGAGAACTGCCACAAATGCCGTCCACGATGAACTGCCACAAATGCACCAGGCGCAGCTGCAGCCGACTACTCGCTGCATAGCCAGCATCACACGAGACGAAGTCCAGCAGGCGCTCGGCGTATCTCGTCGCGAGACACCTGTTCAGTTTGGTGCGCCTCTTCAGCCGTTCACACCTTCCAGCAAACCTTAACGCGTGACGTATGCCGACGCCTTAAAACATAACGTCCCGTCAGCGGTGACACATTCGGTAAGTGGCGGCTTCCAGCACGTCAGTTATTCGACACAATCGGATACTACTCACCTGCACTAGCGCCGAAACCCAACGCCTCCACCAATAAAATACCACGTTCTAAATGAACGAGACGTTTATAAATCGGCTACACAAGTTATAGGTCGTCCCGAGAGCGGTCGGCACTGAACAGCACATAACAATGGCACGAGCATGAGTACTAGTGTGTCTTCGCCTGCCTGTTTTAGGCTAGCGGATAAGGCGTGTGGCATGGCCCTTCCTGCCGAAAGAGCATCGCCTCAATGCTAAATGATGCGATTGTGGTAAACAAACATAACCTAATGTCCGGAAAACCATGAGTGCCTCAATTTGTGGTATTGTTTTAACAGCACCGCGTGCACAATCTCCGGTCGTTGCTGTCAGCGTCATGGTGGTTGGCTGCCGTCTGGAAAAACTTGGCAGTTGAGGGCACTCGTCGTAGCACCTTGTGCGGGCCAAAATGACTGAGAAGTTTTTCAGAAAGGCCTTTGCGGTGAACGGGGGCTCGAACTAGCACCTAGTGACCCGGTTGGTAGTACACTTCTCTGTGGCTAAACTTATAGCACTCTGTGTCAAGGTCTTGTTGTTTCTTTATGTTTACACGGGCCAGTTGGCGCGCTTCCTCCGCTGGTTGAACAAAGAACTCTGCGCCTTCATCAAGGCTGTCGAGTTTGTCCGTGTCGCATGGGAGCATGGCATCTAACATCCTCTGCACATCACGACCGTATAGAAGACGAAACAGCGTGAAGCGTGTGGTTTCTTCGTAGCAGTATTGTACGCTAATGTGATGTAAGGCAATACCTCATCCCACGTCTGATGCTGGACGTCGATGTACATAGCCAACATATCAGTCATCGTTTTGTTCAGTCTTTCAGTGAACCTGTTCGTTTGTGGGTAATAGGTTGTAGTTTTGCGTTGAGTAGCGTAGCTTAGCTGGAAGGCGTGTTCAAGGAGCTTTGCCATAAACACCACCCCTCGCTCTGTGATTACGCAGGTTAGAGCACCGGGGCGCAGTACAATGCTCTCTACGAGTAACTGAGCAACTTCAGAAGCTGTGCCTTCGGGAAGAGCCTTTGTTTCTGCGTAGCGGAATAAATATTCTGTAGCGATGAATATCCACCTGTTTCCCGAAGATTACAAGTGAAACGGTCTCAGGACATCCTTGTCGACCTGATCGAAAGGTGTTCTGGGTGGCTAGATACGGTGTAGTAATTCTGCAGGCTTCACAGACGCAGACTTTCGGCGCTGGCATTCACGGCAGGCTTGGAGGCAGTGTTCATTATCAGCGGCAAGTTTCAGTCAGTTTCGGCCGAAGCTTGCGTACCCGAGCGAGAGTGCGGGTACAAATAGAATTTCGTCGCGAAACCCTGCTGGAATAACCAATAGATAAGTTGGCCCGCTGGCACCTGCGTTCTTTTTTGTACAACATTCCCTGTCACAAAAAAAAGGATAACAATTGACGAGTTTATGCGGAGGTAGAAATACATTGTGGCCCTCGAAACGTTCAATTATAGGTTGCGATTCAACGTCCACTCGCTGCTTTGTAGCTATGTCTGTTATGCTTACGACTCTAGAAAAAGGGCAGTCGTCTTTGAAGTTTCAAGCTGCAGGCTCAACAGGCACGCGTGACAACGAGTCTGCTTCTTCGTGTGCACGACCCGACCTACACATAATAGTGACGTCATACTACAGCAATCGTAGGCTCCACTGGGCTAGCCATCCGGAAGGGTCTCTTAGGTACGTCAGCCAACACAGCGAGTGATAATCCGTAACTACCTTAAATGGGCGCCCGTAGAGGTAAGGTCGAAAATCAGCAAGTGCCCACACGACGGCAAGGCACTCCTTTTCCATGGTGCTGTAGTTGGACTCTGGGCGTGATAGGGTGCGACTTGCGTAAGTGATTACTTTTTCAACTCCCTCCTGCCACTGTACGAGTACTGCGCCAAGAATGATGTTACCGGCGTCAGTAAGAATATATGTCTAAGCTTTCTCGTGGAAGTGCCCAAGTGCAAGTGGTGATGTCAGGTGATCCCGCAGCCTGGTGAATGCCTTTTCTTATGTCAGAGTTCCAAATTAACGGTATTTTGTCTCTGGTGAGTCGAGTCAGGGGTTCTACAGCTTTTGAAAAATGGCGGATAAAGGGCCGGTAGGACGCACGTAATCCAAGGAACCGCCGAACACTTTTCTTATCGGTAGCAGTCGGGAAGGCTGCTAGAACGGCTGCTTTCTCGGGTTCAGGACGGACGTCTTTCACGCTCGCGACATGGCCGAGGATTTTCAGTTCCTGGTAGTCAAAGTGGCATTTCGGAGCCTTTAACGTAATCTCAGCCGATCGGATTGCCTCGAGTACTTGTCCTAGCCGATACAGATGTTCGGAAAAGGTGGCTGAAAACACGACCACATCATCTCAGTAGACAAGGCAGCTTTGCCACTTTAAGTCGGCTAACACAATGTTCATCACGTGCTGGAAGGTATACCTGGCGCAGAGCACAGACCAAACGAGAGCACTGGAAATTCATACAGACCACCGGGCGTGACAAAGGCTGTTTTTTGCGGTCGCGCTCATCAACCTCAATCTCACAGTGGCCACTTTACAAATAAAGAAAAAAAAATAATTTGCTCACCGTAGCCAGTCAAGAGAGTAATCAATACGTGGCAGCGGAAAAACGTCCTGTTTTGGGACGTTGTTGAGCTTCCTGTAATCGACACAGAAGCAAAGTGTACCATCTTTTTTTCTTCACCAGAACGACCGGTGATGAGCACGGGCTGTTAGTAGGCTGAATAACACCGTCTTCACTCATTTCCTTCACTTGCTTCTTGATTGCTTGGCGTTTTTTCGTGATATTTTATTGTAAGAGATCGTGAATAATGCCACCTATGCAACAAACTTCCCCCAGCGGCAGGAATGCCCGCCAAGACCCGGAGCTTACGCCAGTGCACTGTGCTAGCCAGAGCATTCGGGGTCTCGCCACTGGTTTCGCGCGCGCTTTGCTCTACAACTACAACGTCGACAGGTATGGAGGGTGCTAATGCTACTACCTCTGCTACCGCAGATGCTGTCGCTGCAGCTTCGCTCACTTAATATACGCTGCAAAAACCATGGGTGCCAAGTTCCTTCCATGGTGGCCTTTTTGAAGATGGAAGACTGGCTGGTGGAGTTCGAGCATATAGCGGATTTCAATGAGTGGGACGAAGTGGCGAAGCTCAGAACGTCTAGTTCCGCCTAATTAATGGTGCTCGTTCATGATTTTAGAAACACAAGGGCCTCCTAACGTCATAGCACGAGTTGTGTTGCAAACTTCTCGACACGTACTCGAGGCCTGATTGTCACAAGCGAGCGGAGTGGGCTCTCAAATCTCGTGTTCATATGCCATGTACGTGGAGGATGTGGTAGCTCTTCTCTATCGAGCACATTCAAACATGCCGGAAGCCATGAAGCTGCGTCACTTAATACGTGACGTGAAGAAGCAGCTCTTTGGTGGTCGCATTCGTAGTCCACCCAAGATGCGGATTTTAACTTTAACTTTAACTTTAACTTTATTTTCCTTAAAGACCCCTCGAGGAGGTATTGCATAAGGGGTGGGTTAACATATAATTTTTTTTGTTGCCACAAGTTTTTATCACAAAAAGTGGACACATAATCAGTCAAAAAATGATGAGCATTCAGTGGTGACAACATCATGGGGAAGGTCATTGCAGTATTTTGCTGTCCGAACAAAGAAGGACATTGAAAAGGTGGTCGTCTTGATCCTCGGCCGGGCAACTTGAAGCGAATGACACGTGCGGTGAGATATGCGGGCTGGTGGGGCGATGTAGGGATGACGAAGGGTGCTGTGAAAAAACTTATGAAAAAGGCTGAGACTAGTGATGCGGCGGCGAATGTCAAGGTTTAAAATAGCCTATTCTTTTTTGAGCGATGTTACACTTGTATTGTAAGAGTACGAAGAATGAATGAGCTTGATGGCACGGTTTTGAACTGCCTCGAGTGAGTCGATCAGATAGGCTTGGTGTGGGCTCCAGACTGCGGATGCGTATTCCAATTTGGATCGGATAAGGGACTTGTAGGCCTGTAGCTTGACATTTTTAGGTGCGTGCCGGAGGTGACGTTTCAGGAAACCAAGAGATTTGTTCACTGATGATATAATGTTAGTAATATGCGTGCACCAGTTTAGATCATTACATATGGTGACACCGAGATACTTGTATGACTGCACGTGTTCGAGGGTAACGCTAGCAATTACATAAGGGAACAGAAAGGGGTTGTGGTGGCGGTGAAATGAAACGGTCTTGCATTTGTTGGGGTTAAGTTTCATGAGCCACAGGTCGCACTATTCTCGCACGTGGTTTAGGTCATCTTTGACAGCGGCTTGATCAGTGGGGTTGGTAATTGGTTGATATATTACGCAGTCGTCGACGAACAAACGGATACAAGAGGAGACACATGAAGCTAGGTGGTTTATGTAAATCCGGAAGAGAAGGGGCTCAAGAGCGGAGCCTTGGGGGACACCTGACGCTACTGGAATGGGACTAGAGTATACTTCATCGATGGAGACAAACTGCGAGTGGTTGGTTAGAAATTCCTCAATCCAATTTACTATGTTGTGAGGTATATTTAAAGATCTAAGTTTCATTAAGAGCCGCTTATGGGGCACCGTGTCCAACGCTTTCGAGAAATCTAAAAGTATTGCGTCCATCTGCATATTATAGTCAAAATTGGCATGCAAATCCTGAACAAAAAGGGCTAATTGGGTTTCGCAAGAGTAACCTTTGCGATAACCATGCTGTGCGGGGTGGAAGAAGTTATTGCCATCTAGAGAATGAATTATTTGGGAAAAGATGACGTGCTCCATGAGTTTACAGGGTACGCTTGTTGAAGAAATGGGGCGATAGTTTAGAGGGCTGTCTGTGTTACCTGATTTGAAGACCGCAGTGACCTTCCCCATCCTTCAGTCGGCTGGTAAGTGGCCGGTGTGAAGTGACTGTGAGAATATCAGCGACAGAATCACTGAAGAACTATATTTAGTGTTTTTAAGAATTGTGGTATTGATTCCGTCGACACCTGCTGAAGAAGACAGTTTCAATTTTTCAATGACAAACATTATATCCTCCGGCATAAATGTTATACGCGACATTGAAGACGGTACACAAATTGGTAACACAGGGAATGGTATAGGGGTTTCATGGGTAAACACACATGAAAAAGCAATATTGAATAGCTCAGCGCTCTCAAAATTACCAATATCGTCGCCCACTTCACTTTTCAGTGTAATGCTGCGCGTTTGCTGTAGAATAATTATTTTCCAAAATTTTTTGCGGCTATTAGTAGGTATCTTGGGTAAATTTGTGTGAAAAAATTAGTGCTTGGCGCTGCGTAAGGCGAGCACGTATGCCTTTTTAGCCGCATAGTATTTTTCTCAATTGTGAACACTGTGTTTTAGCTTGGCAGCCTGAAATAACCGTTTTTTTATTTTCTAGTCTTTATCAAGGTTTTTGAGAACCATGGTTTTTTGGAAGACGTGCGAAATGTAGTTGTAGGTATGAACTTTCTTGCTAGCTTCCTATTTTGTTTTTGAAGATCGTCCACTTGTCTTCGACTGTTCTGCTTGAAAGGCGAGCTTCAAAGTCTGGCAAAAAGCCTTGAAGTTCGTTGTTGATTGCCTCGTAATTCCCTTTATCATACAGACTGATAGTCTTCGATTTAATCTGGCTGGGCGAGTAACTGAAATTGAAGACTGAGTGTATAACTTTATGGTCGCTGATTTCGTGCAAATATGTAAGCGAAGATACCGTTTCGGGATGTGTTGTTAATATCAAGTCCAATACATTCGCTGAACTATTTGTCACGCGGGTTGGCTCCAACACCAGCTGTGTGAGGTTGAAGTTTAGGCAGACATTGACGAATTCTTTTATACCGCGCTTGTTACTAACAAAGCTGCCTGATTTTGCCAATCGATGTCGGGATAGTTAAAGTCGCCGAAAATTAGGACGTGCGCATTGGGATGTTTCGAATTGAGATGATTCAATATGTGGTTAAATTTCTGTGGCAAGTCTGGGCTGCTTTGCAGGGGCCGATAGCACACTACAAGTAGCAATGTTAGTGGTGTAGAACGAATGAGAAGCCATAGGATTTCTAAGTCAGTCTCAATGTCGATGATTGAGCACGAAAGTAGCTTACTAGTGGCGATCAGAACACCTCCCCCACGGGCGCCCTTACGATCGTTACGAAAAACGTTGAAGTTCGGCAGATCGGTCAAGATTTCGTCGTCTGTGACGTCACCAGAGAGGCACGACTATATTGCTGCTAAATGACAAGACAAGACTACATATTTCCTTGCGTTTTGAAAGGAAGCTGCGCACGTTAGTGTAGACCACAGAAGTAGTGATATTTGCTCGGGCGTCCTTACGGGGGCAGTGTGGCAGTTGGCGATGCTGCCTGGTTTGCTATGGGATTTTTTTCACTTTTTTCGATACTTCATCGAAAGCATACTTCTTTGAACCGAGAAACAACGTTTTGTAAGCACATGAAAAAGCGGTTGACTTCTTTCTAGCGAAGGCTATTAGGTGCTTTCGTGCATTTTGAACCGAACGTGAGAAGTCCTGCCTGATTGCGTAAGTTGTACCTTTCAGTTTTTTGCCGTTAGACAAGATTGCTTCTTCAGTTTTAAAAGATGTCAATCTTACTATGATAGGACGCTGCAGGTCAGCCTTGTAGCGGCCGAGCCGATGCGCCCTTTCAATTTCCTTCGGGTCAATTTTTATGTTTAAGTGCTCACTGCAGAGGTTCATAAATAATCCTTCCAATTCCAAGAAAGTTTCAGAGTGGTTAGTATCTGGACGTCCGTGGAATAGCAGGTTGTTGCGTCACGAGTGATTTTCAGCGTCCTCAAACCGAGCATCTAAGGTTTCAATGTGACGGCTGGTGGCAGCCGTACTGGTCTGCAATGTCACTTGTTCTGATCGCACAGTTGAAAGGGTTTTGTAGTGCTCCTCCATCTGGGTTGTTCTATTACTCAGGCCACGAATAGTTTTTTTTTTCTGTAGTATGCAGTTGTACTTTTAAGTCTTGCGCTTCGGAAAGGAGTGCAGACTGCCCGGTAGATATTTTTTTCAGCTCAGCCAGAATTACAGGGTCAGTAGGCCCTGAATTGGTTTCTATGTCCTCTGACAGTAGCAGTAATAAACAGTGAAGGCATCCATACATTCAAAAGTAAGGCATACACAGTACTGCAGGCTCGGCAGCTGGACGAGACAGTAATGACTTGATTTTTTTAAAAAACAAATAGCTTTTTCTACCAACCTGCATGGCAAACCGGAGCGGGTTGGATGACTGTTCCATGGCGTAGCCACCGAGCCCACAGCATGCCGCGCAGGGATGCTCCGGTTTTATAGCTGTTGGTGATGCTGAGGACGATAGGGCTACTAGTGGCTGCCGTATCCATAGTTCCTCGCGTGGGGGTGCCGCTTGACAGGCCAGCGCATCGATGTTGAAACCACAGTGGGTAGGCGTATCCGCCCTGATATCGAGCCACAAAGGCTCGCAGGCTGCTTGTCTGTGGGGCACTGTGCCCAGTGAGGTGGAGGCAAGTGCGTGAATGGCAAGCATCACGCACACCTGCATGGCAAACAGGAGCGGGTCAGATGACTGTTCCGTGGCGTAGCCACCGAGTCCACCATTTTCTCACTGAAGCCATCGCCATGGAGAAGGCGCAGCCGAAGCGAAACCAGTATGATCGGGAAGTGAATGCTACCAATACCATTGGGCTAGGATCATTTTCGACAGACGTATAACTGCTTCGTGAGCTTATACGTTTGGTCGTTCGCGATGAACTGCCAGAAATGCACCAGGCGCAGCTGCAGCCGACTACTCGCTGCATAGCCAGCATCACACGAGACGAAGTCCAGCTGGCGCTCGGCGTATCTTGTCGCCAGACACCTCTTCAGCTTGGTGCGCCTCTTCAGGTGTTCACACCTTCTAGCGAAACTAAACGCGTAACGTATGCTAACGCCTTAAGACGTAACGTCCCGTCAGTGGTGACACATGTGGTAAGTGGCGGCTTCCAGCCCAGCAGTTGTCTGACACATTCGGATACTACGCACCTGCACTAGCACCGATACACAACGCCTCGACCAATAAAATGCCACGTTCTAAATGAAGGCGACGTTTACAAAGCGGCTACACAAGGTCCAAGTCGTCCCAAGAGCGGTCGGCTTAAAACTGCACAAAACAAAGGCACAAGCACGAGAGCTAGTGTGTCTCCATCTGCCTCTTTCACGCTGGCAGATAAAGCGCCTGGAAATATTTCTGTAGTATATTTATTGAGATAGCGAGTATATGGACACTCTCGGCGGAATTTCGCTGCCAGCGTCAGCATCGACCTCGCCGTCACTCACCGTATATGTATACGTTTCTATATACTTGAAAACACAAGAAAGAAAATAAATCAGAAAAAGACTCTGGCGAGCACAATCGAACGGGTGACCTCTGAAGTGTGAGTATAGGGCTTTCACCACTGAGCCACGAAGGAATATCTCCTTCAACATTCCAGCGGCAAGCTATTTATATCAACAACTTACTGTTGGGGACGGGCATCTCGGGGGTAACTATCGTGTTTTCAGCACTACCAGCAAGACGGCGCAATGAGCACTGGTCGCCACATCGTCCCGACGCAGCGGCGCGCGCTCTCATCTCCCCCATGTACTTTGTTCCGCGGAGAGGGAGCAGATTGGAGGCTAACGCGTGCGCTTATCTCGCGGTTGGAACAATCGTACGTCTTGTCAGGGCTTGGGCTTTCACCAGAACAATTCTCTTGTAGTTACCAGGTGCATAAAGGTCCCCGCAATTGTGGCACAGTCACCGTTTGCGAAAGTGGCGCGCTTTTCAGACACAGAAAAGTAACAACTGAGACGCTAACTTGCGTTCATCTTTACCTGTGAGTACGTTTCATGCGTCATTAGTGCGTGAGAAACGCGGGCACATTCAATCCGCTTGTCATTCTGCACGTGACCTACTGATTCGTTGCTATCGCGTTCATTGCCTCGCCTTTGCGTCAAAGCTGTGGCTTTTTTATCCGTACTGGCGTCACATTGCTCTGCACACAGATTTGCACTTTTAAAAATTGTTTAAAACTTTGCAAGTCTTTTCAGTCCATAATTTTCAGCCACCTCCATTCTACACCAGAACAATAAAAAGTGTGCAAAGAAGCTTGAGTGGCTGATCCACTGACACTTGCCAGCTAACAGCCCGATATATAACGAAAAGAAATTGGCCCCGTATCTGCAATTAATCTGCGAATGTCGTCGAAAGACGATAGTCTTGCGTGTGGAAAGAGTGAACAAACAAGTATAAACGCTGAATCTTGAGCAACATAGGTGGGCGCTGCGGATGGGGTCGGCCGTTTCAACTACCTGATGCTGTTAAGAGTGAACAAACAGAAAAATGTACAGACAGGCAGACAGACGGACAGACGGACAGACAGACAGACGGACGGACGGACGGACGGATGGACGGACGGACGGACGGACGGACGGACGGACGGACAGACAGACAGACAGGCAGACAGGCAGGCAGGCAGGCAGGCAGGCAGGCAGGCAGGCAGACGGACGGATGGACAGACCAAAATTTTTGCGTCGAAGATCGCCAAGAAAGACTATCGTCTTTGAAAAATGCACAATCTGAAGAAGGAAAGGCACGAAGCTCGACCAGACACGCGTCAGCTTTGCTACCTTATAGAGGAGGAAGGCATTAAGAGATCAAAAATTGGGAAAACCTGGTAAGCATGCCGCGTTAAGTTAGCGAAGGCGATTAAAAAATCCCTAGAGTGGAAGCTCCTGTAATGCCTTGGCAGCAATCGTGAAGCCAGCTTTTGCTCACCAAAGAAGTCGGAAACATGCTCTATTTTGGTGGTGTCAACTCGTCGATCAAGTACATTTTATCAGTTAATTTAAAGGCTGCGGCAATTATAAACTGAAAAAGTAGTGTTTCCCGATGAAATAACACATACAAAGAAGTATCAGTTACGTAATCTCCAATAAAAATTTCTTTCAATTTAAGGCTTCCTAAAGAAAACTAGTTGCACAACGACACACTTTCAGCACTATCTCAGCCGAAAAATTTGCCACGTTACACGTGTTGGGTGTGCGAAAGAAACGCGCAGTTTCTATTGCCATCCGCTAGCAGCTCATCATGCTCCTAGTAAGATGTAATCACAGCTGCCATCTCACGGGGGGTAAGGCTTCCCACATGGACAATAATTTTCACTCCAGCAATTTTTTCTAACCTTGTTGAAGTTTTCCAACGCTGCTGGGTCCCATGTGCGTCCAGAAAATATACACGAGTAGTGAGTACTAAAATAGATCGACATTTGAAAAGGATAAAACAAAACAATTATCTGCGTAATACAGAAAGGAAGCCATGAACATGAAGCACGAGGTTGACATTGCTTGCCTCTACCGTGACCACATGTCGGGCTTGAACTATCAATGGGAGAAGTACTGCACAGAAGTTCGTATACAGCTACTTATCCACTTGAGCCATTTTAAGAGTGAGCCATTTTAAGAGTGAGTTTACATGCCATTTTAAGAGTGAGCACTCTTAAAATGGCATGTAATTTCCACGCACAGTGCAAGTATGACTCCCTGCTCAACAAATAGATAAAAGGATGTAGTGAACGGGTTGGTCTAATCTGACCACCATGGTATTACTTTTCTTAGTGAGTCCGTTTAACCTTGTAATAACATCTGTAGGTGAAACCACCTAGGAGCTATCTCTAACACCAATATGTTTAACACTATAAGCAGTATGACATTGGGTGTTAAAGGTTTCAGTGAAGCTATATTCTAAGCTTAGCCGGTCATTGTTTCTGCTCCGTTTCCGCAACACTAGCAGCTCATCCTTCATTTTTTTCCGCACTAGCTACGGTAACCTGGCAGACTACTTATTCTCACGTTGATTTGAAATACCATACATCAGCAAAAATTGTAAAACTCGCTGAGACTCTCAAATGAAATACACCTTGAGCTTTGGGCTCACCCGGACTTACACTCACCAATAATTTTCTCAATGGGACTCGCTTTGACTCAGATTTACTAAAACAGTTATCAGCTGCACTCACTAGGACTCACCAAACTATCACTAACTTATACTCACTCAGACTCAGACTAACGGCTCGATGCGAGTCTGAGTGAGTCTGTGGAAGTCGATTCATTAGTCCGTTATTCTGGAGTTAGCTTTACCGATCTTGGTGTCAATGCTCGTTAACACCAATATCTTTCGTGAACAGTGCTCTTGGCGCTTTTTGATACAGTGCCTTCGATTACGAGTTATGACTGGTTGCGATTTAATAAGGAAATTTTTCTTGAAAGAGATCACTCCCACGGAAGACATGTATCAAGAACTTCACTAAAGGAGTTTCGGGATGGAGGGGAAAGGGGAGGTTGAGGCTCCGTACTCACTCCACGCTTTTCTTAAACAAATACTGATATGTGGTATGAACAACACTGCTATGGAAAACGCATGAGGAGATATGAGTATAAACAGGAATCCAGGCAAGTAATTCTGAAGAAGAGAAGATAGGAGCTTCGTAGGATGAAAGGACTTGGATTTAGGTCGGATCCCCTAGAAAGTGATTCTTGATTCTTAACCATGAATTTTTTTTCTTAGGTGGGGGGGGGGGACTTTTGCACTTATGAGTGATGAGAGACCCCTTGTAGTAAAATAGCTGGTAGAATAGGGAGTGTGGCTGATAAATAAACACAACATGCAGCGTGATTTTGGGGCTTTTCAATTCTCTCTTGCATGGAAAGATCAAACTGAAGTGCCACGACTATTGGATCTCGACAGCTCGTCAATAAGCCGCGTTCTCCGCAGCCACATTATACGTGTTTCTAGTTATGTTTGCTCTTCGAATACGCAAGCCTATGACAAGCATGCTTGCGTGCATATTAAGTGGAAACATGCCACAAAAGCTTCACAGCCATCTCATGGAAAACAGAAACATTAATCAACTCCACACCATTGAAGGTTTGTTATGTAGTGAAACACAATCAAAATCGGAAAGGGGTGCTGTCGTTTGATATAGTGTGCCTCCAAAAAACCGGGGTTCATTTTTTTCTGAAGCTAAATATGGCGAATCTCTATTAGAGGACCACTGACCTAGAGGTTCCCATTGATGAACATTCAAATAGGATATTCAAACATGAAATTTTTACAAAAGATGGAGGCTTGTAGTGATGAGAAATCGTAGAACAGGGAATAAAGAATCTAGTGACATTATCTTGTCAACGATTTCTCATCTCATAACGTAGATAGGCACAGCTAAATTGCAGCCACGTAATGCTTTCCGTATTCCATGAGCATGAACATTTCCGCGTCCCACCTCCAAATAAACGCGAGTACCCCTGAGTGCTGTGGAATTGCTTCAACATCACGCGTAATCACTGAACACTCTGAATGTATACTGAGGCACGGGGCAAAAGGTGAGTGCGACAAGCTGATGCTTGCGCGAACAACGCCGACACAGTGCCCTCACGAAGGTTGCACTGGTAGCAGTTATCTGTTGCTCAGTAATAATGAAGAAGAGCGGTAATGCTCAGCTTTGGCACCAAAAAACAGTAATTGTCCTCTCTTAAGCCCAGTAATAAGCTCTATTTGCAGCTCACAGGATTTGGGAGCTTATGGATCACGTAATGCGTAAGGTGCTTACGCTTTTAGCCGATGGTTGTAGGGCAATTTTGAGGAATTAAGCGTGCGTGAAACAGCGAATAAGAAGAAAAAAGAAAGAACAGACCCAACTTTCGTTCCCTGATGTAATCGCTTCCGTCGAAGGAAGTCAAATACAGGATTACAGGTAAGCTTTCTTTTCGTTCGTCATTACTTAACGACAGATCAAAACATTCGGCTTTAATCTGTATATACTATAAGTCGGTCTAAACAGCGTGCATTTTGGACGGCACTAGATGAAGCTAAACGGAACCAAGATTTTCAAACTCGGAGCTTTTTTTTTTTGCAGTAGTATACTTCCTTACCTCAGTCTATAACTTAGCAGTTTAATGTTGAGCTTGTGTTTCAGATAGTGCACAAGCTACATACAAACTTTTTGCGTTGTGAACAAGACGCGAACACTTTCGCTGGTTCTTGGTTGCTGATAGCACAATAGATTTTTAACTATGGTAATATTAACTTAGCAACTAAATATTGACCCTCACTAGTAAAAAATGTCAAAATGCAAGGACATGAACCTTTTCTATTACCTAGAATTTTAAAAAAGTTTGTTCAGCACGACTGCTTATATTCACAATGACTAAACACACATCTATTTAGAACTACCTGTACTGCACTGCACAAAAAAGTAACCCTTCAAGTTCCTCTTCTTTCCTGCATTTCTAAACATAAATTTAGCCATTTCTAAACAGAAACGGCTAAACATACAGTCTTTCTTTGAAAGGGCAAGAATGTTAAACAGCAAATCAGTATGGACTGATAGCAGTAATTATTCTTTGCGTAATGTATGGTTACCGATTTCACAGTCATAAGTTCATCATAAAAAGGTAAAATGAAAGGTCAAAGGGGCGTTTTTGAATTTTGTGTCTAAGACATTAACTCTTAAATATGACTGTGTTGTCAATGATTTAAATGTTTTTAGTACTTTGGTCACACAAGTGAAGCATTTTTTTTAACTTGCTGCGTTACTTATGTCATCAGCGCAGAATACTGCCTAACCAACTTTCACTGATAGAATGCTACCGAAGCCCCATAACAGACCCCGTAAAATCAAAGACATGGCGGCCAGATGGTGCGCGTACCTCAAAGCGACATCGCCATCTTTGGATTCTCCTAGCGTGTTTCCTAGCTTTCCAAGCGTCTCCCGGCGTATTGCTTCTGTTAGTGTGAAAGGGTAATTTAATGTAACGTCAAGAGGTTCGCTTTTTCTTTTGAGTGTGCCTTCAATGCACCTTAGTTTTCTTCAGATCATTACAGGGCGTCGAAGTTTCAAAAATATTGAACGATTTCCTTTTGAACATTGTGTGCCGAGTAGAAAGGATAGAGATGTGAAAACACTCATTAAAAATGGCAAATCTCCCATACAGCGGGAACAGACAATATGCGAAGTACGATTGAAGAAGGTTGCTATGTCCCTTTAAAATCAACAAAACATTATGAGGCTGATGAATGTATACACAGTTAAAACAATTATAAATGTAATGCGTACTCACGTAAATATATAAGAGGCGAGTAAGTTGGTTGTTGTCGCGCAACTACGGCACCACTAACGTTTGCTATACCAGCACCAGCACTGGTATTTTGATCTCTTGTTCATGTATTTGTTCTTGGTGGAAGTAACCGTGCACACACATAACAAATAAGCGTCTGTGTGTGGAAAAGGCTGTTGACACATCGTTAACATTATCCCCGGGAACAGTCAGCACCAGCAGCTGAGAAGAAGTTGACGGATCCGCCTGCTTATTGCGGTGACAATGGGCCTAAGTACGCTGAAGTATGAAGTATACTTCAACTGCTGAAAATCAATGATGTCTCTTATTATTAAGTGATCAGTGACACGTCCCTTCCTCGTCATGGGCACGAGCTCTTGGTAGGCCCTGTGCACATTGAAAACTTCTTCTATGTACCATGTAAACCAGGGGCTGCGGGGTTTTGACACATCCACAATGAATCACCGGCCATGATGCGGGACATACGCTTCTCTCGGCTTGCTGACGCCCAAACAAATCGAGGCTGGCAGGCCCTCTATGTCGTTTGTGTTCATCTTAGCCATTTTAAAGGCATCTCTATACACCTGGGTATCTTATATCAGATGATCTTATCGCAGGCAGCATAGCATTTGCAGGCGGAATCCCGTCTTATCGCAAGTGAAGTAGCAGTGGGCGTTGTAGCGGTCAGCATTCGCATTACTTTAGAACAGCCAAATGTCATTTGGGCACTTTTCGGCGGCTTTCTCGAATCACACAAAGCGGCTCTCAATCATCTTAACGTTATCTTCGCTCAGCGTGAGGCCGCTTCCAATCTCGTAGGAAACGGTGAGAATGCTGCGTCATTTTGGCGGACAACGCGAACGAGCTAGCGGTAGTCGAGAGTCTTCCAGTGATGTTCTATATTCAGCTCCCTCACTTGTCACCCGCTGCTCCTGTACACATCAGTGGCCTTGATGGGAGGCGACTGGCGTAGGTCGCCATTCATGTAGATGTCGAGGCCTCCGAAGGGTTCGTGAAAGTTCTGCGTGATTTGGCGCAGCCTGTCGTCCACTTCAACCAGCACCTCAGAGCTCAACATGCTTAACTCGACTACTAGTATTGCCTTAACGTCCCTGAAGGCACATCTGTAAGTATAATACAGCTGCAACGCAAACCTTCATGATCTTTCTTCATTGCTATCTAGAGCCCCGAATGCAAAGTGACGTGCTCGATAGCAGTAGCGGCTTTCCCTGTTGTCGCCATAGAGACATAAGCATTGCTTGTGGAAGCCGAGCTCATATTGAGCCGTTTGTAGATATCCTTTAGGAGGTTAACCGTAAATGTCTAGCCACACAGGTGGCTCCGTGAGGAAGACTCGAACACGCTTTTTATTGGGCAGCCGGAAGTGATGAAAAACCTCCAGCAGTAGCGAGCGCTGGTCGTGGTTTGTGAGCCGCGTGGCCGCACAGTAGTTCCTGGCCCTCATGACGTCCTCTCGGATCCTCACTGCACTGCATGTGTTTCCCGCACCGCATACAGATCTATAGCGTGCGTGATATCAACATTTTCTGGTCGGTCCACACACATATCGCTTTCTTGCCGTATCACAGTTTCTTCTTGCTGTTGGTGTTCAGCGATCTTTGGTCGCAGAAGTTCGTGGCACATCTTTCTGAAATCCTCTTCAAAAATGTTTTCTTCTAACTATTTTTTTATTTGACACCATTTGGTCGAGATGGGTCTCGTAAAAGGACTTGAAATTATGCAATACATCGTTGCTCTCGAGCCTGAACAGGTGAAAGAGCGTGACCATATCTCGCATGAAATTATCCGAGTCATCTCGTTTATAGGCTCGGTATCGGATTGTCCTGGGCAATTTGATGCGTCGTTACTGGCTGAGCTGGTAGTTGTGCATGTAATGCGCGACAAAGTCTGCGAGGGACACCTCCGCAATTCTTTCGTAGTTATCCTCGTACTTCTGCACCACGTAGAGGTTCCGCACATCAGTGGAGTCATCGTCTTCGTCTTGGAGTTCCCGCTGTTGCTTGCAGATGCCCACTCGCTTCTCGGGGTGCATGGTAGATGTGAAGGCAATTGAACGGCTGTAATCAGACATGCTAAGAAGGAGGGGGATTAACGCAGCTTATTCGGTGCTCATCTCTACATTGTTAGGCGCACGCACACGCAGCTCACTGACAAGCTTGATGAGAGCAAGCTATCGCTGGCGCTTCTCGATGTCTGCAAAAGAGCTTTGCAGGTTCTAGAACCCATGGTTGAACTTTTCAACATAGTTCACTCTATACGCCACGCTCTAATAGGCATCTGCAATCAGCTGAAAGTCCATGTTGGAGTTCAGAACACGGATAATAGGCACGCACAAATCGCTGGTGGGAGTCCCTCTTGATGAAGACTGTGGCACAGCTGATGCCTGGCTTGAGCACCTGGATGTACTAAGCTTCTGTGGCAATACCGTTGTTTTGCCAAAACTAGTCAATGGATGCGTACTGCACTTCTTTTAATTGACTGTGCATGATCTTATACTTCTCGCGCCGGGCCGTCAGTTCCAGAGCATTTCCTTCGTGCTTGTGAGTGGGAGTGAAAATTTGTGTTTCCTTCAATAGCCAGAAGAGAGCATTAAACTGCCACACCTTAGTTTCGTCGCGCTTCTAGCACGTATTGGTGTGTTGGTGTATGTGGCAGTGTTGGCGCTCAAGGACGGTGGTGTCCAGGCTCATAAGCGAGGGGACCAAGGCAACCGAGCAAGACATATCGTAACTCAAGTCCTCTTGAGGTGACTCGTTGAGCCGAATTAGCAGGTGTGCGTGTACGTTGTCTCCCTGCTGGAACTATATTCGCTAAAATATTCCACAAGATGATGATTGCCGAAGGGGGATATTTTAGTGTACCGCATCACCATCATGATGCCAATATCGAGTTTGTCGAAGAATACGGCGCGAACTTCTGAGTCTTTGTTAACTAGGCTAGCCTTGTAGAACGAGTGTATGTCCTCGACTTTACGGTGACGCTTCTAAACCGACTCCTTCACTTTCTTCAAGAGCTGAAGGAGGTGCTTATTGTGCAGCTCGGACATGCAGAGTCTTGAAGAGCGTAGGCTTATAGAGTTGTCTGATCATCTCGAAGACATATGTCTTCCTCTATGCTCAGTAATACCCCGAGTTCAGTCTGCTCCTGAGAAACACTAAGTCTCAGCAAAGTCTCACCTCAACAAAGCTGTGGTCTTTCATGAGCTTATTTGTTATATTTTCGGTTACCTGGCAGTTTGTGAAAGAGACGGCAAGCCTTGCGCGTATGCGGAACCACAGTAGTTTCATAAGCATACACAAAACGTGGGAGGGCTCGACACCACGCCGAGCAGTGTGGCGGTTTTCACTGGTTACCAAGTCGAAAACAGTTAGATGTATACCTCGGGGCTGATGCACCATGGTTGCCCGAAGTAGATATGCAGGAAAGAGAGCTCTTCTGCTGGCTCGTGATAAAGCACGCTTTGTGAGGCAGTGTTTAGGCCGGGGCTAATCTCAAGATCCGCAGTGTCATTCCATATGACTCTCTTGGCGCGGCATTAGGAGCCAATTTGCACACACTGAATCGCCGATCGCGGTAGCGTCGTCTTCCAGATCTTCTACCGTCTCCCTCTAATATACCTTGGCCAGATCCTTAAGGCAACGATTATTGGCACCCTCAGGCACCGATATTTGATAACGCATGTATAGCGGGCTACTGCACCGATAGTCGAGCAACAGCTTCTTTTCTGTCTCACGCACCACGCACATTGCGTACACTGACTTTAGAACCTGCACCTTTTTTATCTCGATAGAGTTGCCCATATCGTCCAAAACAGCACGTGGAAAGGACTGAATGATTTGATCCACTTCCACAGGCACGTTCACCAATCGGACCACTATTCTGAACTGCCGCCCACTACCCCCGTGCATGAGGTGGCGGGTTCGCATAAATGGTATGAGGGAACATACTGAAAACGCTCGCTGATCTTGTTGAGCGGAGGAAGATGTGGCGGCTTTGTCGGGTCGACGAAACAACTGGCGCGCGAGAGTCTGGGAATCTTTTCGTTAGAGAGAGTTGCCCTGCAGGTAGCACCCACCAGAGAGTTGCGTACGCCTTAATCAGGAAACACAGGAGCGATGACGGGAATGAAGTTATCTATAATCTTTGACACGTCTGACGCGAACCCTAGGTGGTCGCCGATGCTGCGTGACGTCCCAGAAAGATTGATTATCAGAATGTTTTTTTAAATGCTTGTTCGAGCCAGTATACAAAACTACAGTTCGGGAGGTGCCATGTTGTGCAGAACGCTGCGAACGCGCTACCTGTCGCATGCCTTGTAAGCGCGTGGTGCACGCTTCGCCTTGTAGCACCGCATGTTGTGAACAAGCCACATGGCGCATCCCTTGCAAGCGGGTTTCACATGGTTCACTTAGTAGCGCCACTTAATGCGAACGAGCCGCCTGTCGCAGCCCTTGCAAGCGAGTGGTGCGTGCTTCGCCTTGTAGCGCCACATGTTGCAAATGAGCCGTTCGGCACATTTGTTCCAAGCGGGCCGTGCGTGCATCACCTTGCAGAAGTGCACAGCGGCGGGTAGCGCTCACGGCATGCCACCGCTTGCGTTCTTCGAACTCCTCAGTTGCGCGAATCTTCTTTCTGCGTTTCACACGAAACGCAGAAAGTCACTGCAAAGTTATGATGCACGTGGAGTCACCAGGAGAGCTCATGGTGGTGACAGCGACCCAGAAGTCACTGAAACGGCACTGCAGATTGAAACACTGGTCTCGGGAATTGGCAGTTGCCGTGAAAACTATGGCAGAAGCAAGGCGGTCACCATTATCGTTGTGGCAGCGTTGCCGTAAACTTAGAAAGTTCCACCTGTGATAGCGGCTTACTGCGAGAACCTAAGTGCGACGTTCGTACAAACACTAGCACAAGCTCTGCCCGGCTTGGTCACTCTAACTTCTGCTTCTCCGCGGACCAAATGGTGACGGAACCAGTTCCAACCAACAAAACTGCGAAGCTGTCGAATGCACACAGGAAGAGAGTGGCTTACGGAATTTGCATTCGTACTCTTCACTCTCGCGCTTACGGAACGTTTCTCCTACTTGGGCACTGGGTACAAGAAGGCATTTTAAAATAAAACGCTTTTCGAAACGACGTTTTGTGCAAGGCATTTAGATCCGGGGCGCGAGTGGAGCATACCGGACGGCGCGAGAGTGTGAGTTCTCATAACGTGTGCGTCATGTGATGTGCCGTCCACTGCGAAAAATTCTCCTAATCCGTTCGTGTGAATCCGCTTTACGAGAGACGTGGTTCATTCTACCATTGATTCCAGCTCATCACTCTCTGCATGGATGCGCACAGTATGTGATAGACGGATCAAGTGTCCGCAGGTTCATTGTGCTGCGAGCGTTCGTGTAAATGTAGCAGATGTGTTCGTTGTGCGTGCTTACACTGCTGGCCGACTCCACCTCGACGCCTAGCGCCGAAAAGCGAAGAGCAAAGTGTGACGCAAGCAGCACAGCCGCTAGCGCAAGCTCGTCCCGGTTTCGTCACTCTGCACGCTAACACAGCGATTGCAATGTTTACGCGAGACATATTTTCATCCGCCTTCAAAGTCACCTCACCCATTCTGCAGATTGATTGATTGATACGTGGGGTTTAACGTCCCAAAACCACTATACGATTATGAGAGACGCCGTAGTGGAGGGCTCCGGAAATTTAGACCACCTGGGGTTCTTTAACGTGCACCCAAATCTGAGCACACGGGCCTACAACATTTCCGCCTCCATTGGAAATGCAGCCGCCGCAGCCGGCATTCAAAACCGCGCCCTGCGTGTCAGCAGCCGAATACCTTAGCCACTAGACCACCGTGGCGGGGCCCCGTTCTGCAGATGCGCACCGCATTTGACAGACGAATAAAGTGACCGCAGACTCCTCGGGCTGCAAGAGATTTAGTAAATGGAGTGTATCTGTGTGCTCTGCGAGTTTAGTATAGCCCACGCAGTACAACCACTAGCGCATGCTCTTCTGAGCTTTCTCGTGCTGTAAGCACAGACGGCGAATGCATTGTTTACGTAAAACATACATGACGCACATGTCATTTGTTAACGTCACGACTTGACATTCAAGTTTTGCATGTAGTGATGTCGCGCCACACTAATCTAGGTGCAAGTGAACGCAGCGAAACGGCCGTGAGAGAAGAAAGTGTGTGTCTTACCAATCATGGTGAACACGTTGTGCATGTCACCATTTTCATGTTACGACCTGGCACTAATGTGAGGAAAACACTCATGGCATGCAAACCTATTTCGACTCAAATCCATTGAACAAAACGGCTGCGAAAGCACCAAGTGTGCAGCGCTAAGTATGTCGTCCATGACATGAATGTCATGATTAGCATGGTAGGCCTGCTAGCACCTGTAACTCACGTTCGCCATGCAGTGGCGTCACTCTATGCCGACTAAGCTGTATATCAAGCTAACGAACCAGCAGCAATACTAGCGTAACACCTAAATCATGCCGTACATGACAAGCATGTCAAGATATTCATATTGCCACCTGTTATTTACGCTCCTCATAAAGGCACGTCACCCTATAGAAATGGCAGGGCACATCAAGCTATAGAAAAGCGGCCATGAGCGCGTGATGAGCGTAGCAAGCTAAGCATGCTGAGCCGACACGAATGGCATGATTCACATGTTAGGACCTGTAATTCATGCATCGTGAACTTTCTTACAGCGCAACACCAGAAAAA
This sequence comes from Rhipicephalus annulatus, assembly GCA_013436015.1. Taxonomy (NCBI): domain Eukaryota; kingdom Metazoa; phylum Arthropoda; class Arachnida; order Ixodida; family Ixodidae; genus Rhipicephalus; species Rhipicephalus annulatus. Next base: position 113,053 of record WOVY01013539.1, read on the forward strand.
AATACAGGACAGGGAAGGAGTAGAACAGAAAGAAAAGACGGCGCTGACTCACAACTGTTGTTTATTAAAAAAAAACGGGGTCAAAAGTATATATAGGTCCCGGCAGCCTACATCACAACATGCGCAGAATACGAGGTGCACCGAGGTATCGTTATCACACTCATGGCAATAAACAAGCTTGGCCTAAAAAACTTAATTCTTTTTCATGCAGTGTGACGGATGGTTCACTAACGCACTTGGTACCCCTGTATTTTTTTCTGGTGTTGCGCTGTAAGAAAGTTCACGATGGATCCTAACCAACTGGCCCAACTTACCGCCTTCCTGTAATTCATGTTCGTCATGCACTTACGAAGCTCTAAGCTAACTTAAGTGTATATCAAGCTAGTGAACTGCCCGCAAGCGCACAATAAGTGGGACATGCAAATTATGCCGTACATAACATGCATGTTAGGATTCGCAAGTTAGGACCCGTAATTCATGTTCGTCATACAGTGACGCCACTCTATGCCTACGAAGATTTATATCAAGTAAATCAAGCTAGTGAACCGGCTGCAAGTACACCATGAACGTGGAACATAACTTACGCCGTACATGAACTTCTACGTCATGATTATTAGGTTGGCGTATGGCGTTAGTTTTCTTCATCTATTCACGTCACGTAACAACAAATTTGGTATATGTGAAGCTAGCGAAACTGCCGCGAGCGCACTATGAGCGTAGCATGAAATCGTGTTTTACGTGACACGCATGAAATGATTATCACATTTGCACGTGCCATTCTCCTTCGTCAACCATTCGTGTCACGTAATAACCAATTTGGTACATCTCAAGCTAGGGAAACGGCCGCGAGCGCATGATGAGCGTAGGAGGTAGTGTTATTCTTGCAAGACAGGAATTTCATGTATCGTATTTGGACGTGTCATCTACCCTCGTCTTTTACTCGCGTCACGTAATGCTGCATATACGAAGCTAGCGAAACGACCGCGAGCGCATCATGAGCGTAGTACATAGTGAGTACTTACATGGCATGCATGTCATGATTTCCACGTTATGGCCTGTCACATATGTTCGCTATCCAATCATGTCATACCATAAGAGCAGCAAGAGCACCAAGACCATTACTTGTAAAGCATCACGTTCATGGTGTACATGTGATTTTCATGTTATGACTAGTCACTTATGCTCATAATACAGTCATGTTATGCCATACCTGTGTTGGTTCAGATTCCATTATTGAAACGGCCAGGAGCACTAAACTTTGTAGGTGGCTTGACAGACAGATACAGAAATAGATACGGTCAAAGTCGCCGAGGTTCAATAAGAAATGCTTCGCATTTAAAGATGCAAAAGCTATGCGATCCCGCTCCTATATACTCTGACACACTATTTTATTAGTTGCAATCTTTTCCATGCGGGTGAATTCATTTTAATTAGCCTTGATTACGTCCTTGAAAATAATTTATTGATAATAAATATAACTCGCCAAAATGCCCAATCTCGTGGTTCAAATTTCGCATCATATGCAAGAATATTGTTTCCCAAATGTTTCTAGCTTGCTAAATATTTCTAAATAACATATTCAGAATTTTGAACTTGACGCGTGATATGCAAGTAATGGGCTCACTGAACAAGCGTGCCCGCACGTCATATTCGCACGAAAGCACCACGCTTTTGAAAACGTCCTCTTATCGTTAATCGATTTATAATAACCTAAAATATTGGAACCAGGGCTCACACAACTGCTGCAATAACAAGGACGGCCGCTTGATCAAGCAGTTACGCCAAGAGCCTTAACGCTACCTTGTCACTTTATCACCACGCTTGTCGAATAAGGCAATGAGTAGTGCGCCCGGGAATAAGGTGCGGGTGCACGCTCACTTGGCCCTGAATGGACCTACTAACCAACCGGCACTTGTAGCTTCTCTCACTCCGCGTGGCATATGAAGGAGTAAGAGCAGGGTCAGAGCTGCATCACGATTACGGCCCATGGCTAGGTTAACATATAAAAAGAGTTTCTGAATTTCCAACGAGCTGTACGCATGGTGGAAAAAAACATCTGCCACTAAATCACCCTCCCCCCCCCAAAAAAAAAGAACGCTTTGTTAATAAATACGAAGCATTTCTTAGTGAACTTAGCGACTTCGCCTCTATCTATCTATCTATATATATAAGGGAAAGAAGTGTATACCTAAGGGCTCATTTTTCCGTGCTTTGACACAATATTAATGAGATCTAACAGACAGTAATGCAAAGGAATGTACAAGGGAAGTTATTAGAACCAATAAAATGTAAACAGGAAGAAAGAAAACTGGTGAAAAAATAACCAGCCGTGAGCAGGAATTGAACCTATGACCTTCGAATAATGCGTTCGATGCTCTAACCACTGAGCTACCACAGCGACCTTCCCTCCATTCACTTTTTTTTGTTTATATGTTAATTTATAAGTAGGAGTGTCAGTCAGCGCCATCTATAAGCCAAGCGACGAGTGTGAAACACTCTTTTATGCGCATGTTTGCGTCACGTAGCACGTGAACTTATTACGAGCGGGCAGCTGATTAATAGTCCCTCGTATACAACCTATCGACACCAAGTCTGCCAGTACGAGACCCTCGTTTAATGAAATAAGGGAAAGAAGTGTATATCTAAGGGCTCGTTTTTCCGTGTTTTGACACAATATTAATGAGATCTAACAGACAGTAATGCCAAGGAATGTACAGGGGAAGTTATTAGAACCAATGCAATGTAAATAAGAAGAAAGAAAAGTGGGTTAAAAAGTAATCAGCCGTGAGCAGGAATCTAACCTACGACCTTCGAATAACGCGTTCGATGCTCTAACCACTGATATATATATATATATATATATATATATATATATATATATATATATATATATATATATATATATATATATATATATATATATATATATATATATATATATATAGATAGATAGATAGCCGCTAATGACTTTTAGCTCTCCTGGCCTTTTCGATAATAGGATCTATGCCGAAATTGGCATGGCAAAACTTGACTGCATGACCAGCATAACTGCATAGTCATAACATCAAAATCAGGATATGTATGTCAGGAGTATCGTGATTTACACTTCATAGTCTAGCTTTTCTTGCGATGGTTTCATTCACATGACATGTTGAACAACTGGTATGGTATGACATGACTGAATTGCGAACAGAAATGACTGACCCTGACGTGGAAATCATGACACAAGATTTAAAAATATTACTACACGCAACGCTCATGATCCGCTCGCGGCAGTTTCTTCAAATACACCAAATTTGGTATTAATGGATGCGAACGGACGATGAAGGTACATTCTAAGTCCAAACATGATAATCATGCCATGCATGTCATGTAAAACATGACTACATACCACGCTCATGATACGCTCGCGGCCGTTTTGCCAGCTTCACATATAGAAAGTTTGGTATGGATGACGGAGGTTGTTGGGACTCCGGGTCCTGCCGGTCTTGTTTTCGGTAGCTGGCCCCGTAGCAGGATCCATCGTCCGACAATTCAGTGAGAAGAAGCGCCCGAACGAACGACAGAGATTTATTTACATGTTGAGAAGTGATGAACTGATCCAAAGAGAGAAGAGAGAGAGAGATACAAAACGTCTTCGGCATTTTAGAGCGCCGCGTTGCCAACACTGGGCGCATTGTCCGCATCGTCAGCCAATACGGTGGCCCCGGCACCTCGGCCACGAGGGAGGGGGAAACACACCTCACAACACATGGAGTGGCACAACCTAACACGATGCCCAAATATGGTCACGGCGCCCTAAAAATGCCCAAACATGGTCACGAACGCACAGCAGATTCCGGAATTCTCCCGGCGAGAGGGAGGAGCCAGAATGGGGAAGTGAAGTCGACGACACAGTCGGTCAAGAACCGGTTTTCCCCGCAACTCCTCTTTCTTGGTTCCCTAGCGCAAAACCAGTGCGTTGACCTTTGTTTTCGCTTGGCTGCAAGGCCATCTCAGGTGCAGGCTATCCCGGGAATGCGTCGACGATCTCCCAGAGGGGTTCGCAAACCTTCGGATAATCCCAACGCTGGGGCCGGTCGTAACAGTCTCTCGCGCGGGGGGGTAAAGATCTCGATGGGCTGAGGTTTGCAGCCACTGTCCGGAGAGATCAGCGCCGGCAGTCGGTTTGGTGACGACCGTCTTTGATGAAGTAGAGGGCACCACCTGCTTCATTGTGGGCTCAACAGACATCACATACGCACATGAAAACACAGCTACTCAGCCGGTGAGCGCCGGACAATTCCGCCAAGCTCCACCAGGCAATTTTCACCTTTAACTGATATAAAAGGAAATACACAATTTATTCAAAATGTTACTCATACGTTAAGGTGACACAAAACAACAACACTGGAAGCACACCGAACCCGAAACCCTGGATAGCCGTGTCTTCATCGTTTTCAAACAAGTACACCTAAAAGAGTAAAAAAAACAATCACTAGCCCTTGTCTAGGTCAGGAAAATAATGCCCGAGTTCTCGAGACATCCTCTCGCGTCAGGGGCATCGACTTAAGCCATCAGCGTTGCCATGGAGTACACCCTTTTTGTAGCGTATTTCAAACGTATATTGTTGCAAAACGAGGCTTCAACGCAGCAGGCGGCCGTTCTTAGAGGACATGGTCTGTAGCCAGGTAAGAGGACAATGGTTCATTTCCACAATGAACTTGCTTCCGGCAATATAACAAGCCAGTTTCTGGACTGCCCAAACCAAGCACGCACATTCCTTTTCGCTAGCGCTGTAAACCTGCTCGCGAAGGGTGAGTTTCCGGCTAACATAAAGGACGGGATGCTCTTCATCCCCCTCGTCCCTTTGACTAAGAACTGCCCCCATGCCTCTATCACTAGCGTCGCATTGGACTATGAAACGCCTCGAGTAGTCCGGTGAACTAAGCAAAGGTTGCCTCGACAAGGCCGCTTTCAAAACGCGAAAAGCCTTTTCTTTCTCCTCATCCCAGTCGACCATTTGGGGCTCGGTCTTGCGCAACGCGTCTGTAAGAGTGCTGGCAATATCGGAATATCTAGGGATCTACTTACGATAGTAACCAGCTATTCCAAGAAAAGCCCGAATATCGGTTTTCGTTCGGGGCTGGGGAAAGTCTCGGATAGCTGCTACTTTCATTTGAGAGGGACGGCGATGCCCTCGACCGATAACTTGCCCGAGATAGAGTACCTCTGCTTGTGCTAGCTGACACTTGGGCGCCTTTACAGTTAAACCTGCTTCGCGTAGGCGTGTCAGTACTGCTCTCAAATACGCCAAGTGGTTCTGGCCAGGACGAGGAAAACACGGCGACGTCGTCTAAGTAAAGCAATGCGAAGTCCTCTTGACCCCGCAAAACCTTATCCATTAAGTTTGAAAAACAGTAAGGCGCGTTCTTTAGGCCGAAACTCAACACTTTAGGACGGAATGTCCCCAATGGTGAAATAAATGCAGCATACCGGCTCGCCCTCTCGGTGAGTGGCACCTGCCAGTAACCTCTCACTAGGTCAAGCGTTGAGATAAATTCCGCGCTGCTTACCCTCTCGACGCGTTCCTCAATGTGGGGAATCGGGTATGCCTGATCTTTGGTGATGAGGTTTAACTTACGATAGTCTACGAAAGGACGCGGATCTTTGCCGGGTACCTCCACAAGAAGTTACGGGGAAGTGTAATCACTTTCACACGGCTCAATCACGCCCAATTCCAGCATCCTGTTAACCTCTGCTTTTATTAGCTCAAGCCGGCGAGGTTACACCCGATACGTCTTAGATCTTACCGGTTCTGACGAGGTAAGCTCTATGTCATGAGTGAGGACGGATGTCCGGCCTGGCTCGCTTACAAATCTGTCCTGAAACTCGGTCAAAAGACCACACAATTCCTGCTTCTGCTTCATTGTCAGCTGTGACTTTAATACTAAATCCTCAACTCTTTTCTCGATCGGGACTTCGTCCGATTCGGGAGCTAATTCAGGAATTTCTGCCGGAACCTCTTCCGGAACATTTAAAGCCATGCTCACGATGGCTTCCCTCTCTTTATAGGGTTTGAGTAAGTTGCTATGATACACCTAGTGTACCTTACGACTTCCTGGTAATTTTACCACATAGTTGGTGTCAGACAATTTTCGAGTAATCTCGGCCGGGCCGCCCCATTGCACTTCAAGCTTATTCTTTTGGGAGGGCCTCAACAACATGACCCTGTCTCCTACAGCAAAGTGTCGCGCTTTAGCTGTTCGATCGTAGTAAAGCTTAGCCTTCTGCTGTGCTTTGGTCATCGCACTCTCGGTCAGTTCTTGGGCTTTTGTTAGACGATCCAACAAGGTGAGCACATATTCCACTACTACAGGGTCATCACTATGACCTTCCCACGACTCTCTCAGCATACGAAGAGGAGATCGCAGTCTGCGGCCGTAAACAAGTTCCGCTGGTGTAAACCCTGTTGTCTCATGTGGTGCAGTTCTTAGTGCAAACATCGTTCCAGGTAAGCACATTCCCCAGTCCGTTTTTCGTTCAAAACATAAGGCTCTTAACACTCGCTTCATCACGGAGTGAAGCTTCTCTATCGAGTTCGACTGCGGATGGTAGACTGAACTATGCAATAATTTCACGCCACACCGCTCTAGAAAGGTTGTCGTTAAGGCACTCGTGAAAATGGTGCCCTGGTCTGATTGTATCTCGGCAGGAAAGCCTACCCGGGCAAACACGGACTGAAGTGCGTTCACTACTTCCACGGAACTTACCTCTTTTAGCGGGACCGCCTCTGGAAATTTAGAAGCTGGGCAAATTAAGGTCAGGATGTGACGGTAGCCTGAAGTTGTCTTGGGCAAAGGACCTACTGTGTCAATTACCAACCGACGAAAGGGCTCCGTGATTACGGGTGCCAGCTTCATTGGAAATTTCGCCTTATCTCCCGGCTTACCCACTCGCTGACACACATCGCAAGATTTTACAAACCTCTCTACATCTTTAAAGCATCCAGGCCAGTAGTATTACTGTAAAAGACGATTTTTTGTCTTCTTTACGCCTAAGTGGCCTGAGCATGATCCTCCATGCACCAAAAAACTAAGCAAATCCTGACAATACGCCTGAGGTACGACTACCTGATCAAAGTTTACTCCTCGCCTATCTAGATATTTTCGATAGAGCATGCCGCTCCTCTCTTGGAATCTCACATTTCGTTTGGCGATTCCCTCTTTCGAACTGTCCTGGAATTGCTTAAGCGTCGGGTCCCCCTTTTGTTCGGTTATTAATGAAGCGGGGCTCACCTGCAGCAGCCAACTGAAATTATCCGAAGTTGGCATGACACACAACTCTTTTGTAGTTCCTGGTACCTGGAATGTGTCACCCTCTGTGCTATCCTCTGTACTACCAGGAATCGACTTGGGAGCAACGGCATTTTCTATATGCTCGGTCGACGAGGCGTAATTGACCCCTTCCAATTCGGGAGAAGGTTCATCGTCGCCTTTAGGAATGGTTGCCTCCGCGACTACGGCTTCTGCAGCCTGTTCTCGCACAAGTCGATTTCTTACCGTGGTGTCCAACTTGCAACCAGGCCCGTTGTCTATTTGAGGCTTGTTTGCCTTAGTGAATGTTGCTCTCGCAGCCAGCGCACGTGCCTTCGATCTAGTCAGTGCCTGCACTATGCCTTCTCCCAAATTTAGACCTTTCTCCTTCAGCATTTGATCTGACTTATTTGAAAATAAGTAAGGATACTGAGGGGGTAGATATGGCGATACCGCGGCTTCCGTTTCCAACGTACCAAATGCGCCTTTAAGGACAACTTTAGCTACGGGAAGGCACTGACTGTTTGCTTTTACGGCTTGTCTAATCCAGGCACAGTCTCCTGAATACTGTCCGGACTGAACAAAGGACGGATGAAATACGTCCATAGTAGCTGCGGAGTCTCTAAGAACCCGACACTGCTTGCCGTTCACGGTAAGGTCGTACATATAGGGGTCTAACAACTTCATGTTCTCGTCGGCTTCGTTTATAGATAAAAAGACCACCTTTTCTTTCGGACAATGTTTCGCGAAGTGCCCTGTTTTGTGGCAATTGAAACAAGCCGCCGGTTTTTTCGCCTCAAATTTCCTTTTGCTTGCCTTTGCCGACGCCCCATGGTTAGATGCCTTGTTTTTCTCACCCTTTTGTGCGAGACTTGTCGGTTGTTTTCTAAACGGCGCCTTATTCGGTAGTAGGAATTTTTCCCTTTTAGGCTCGCTGTTTGCCCCGAGGGCGCGGCGCGTAACGAATTCTTCAGCGAGCTCTGCGGCTTTCGTTACGGTGTTCACGTCTGGTCTATCCTGCACCCAGAACCTCACCTTTTCTGGTAACCTTTGATAGAATTGTTCCAGACCGATACACTCGAGCACCTTGTCATGATTCCCATACGCCTTTGCCTGTTTGAGCCACTCCCCCATGTTGGCCATTAACTTGTAAGCAAACTCCGGGTATGAATCATTGTTCTCTTTTACGGCGTTGCGAAATTTTTGTCTGAAACCTTCCGCTGACAAACTGTATTTCTTGAGAAGGCTCGACTTTACCTCACTGTACTCGTCAGCCTCCTCTTTCGTGAGGCGCGCGATTACTTCTGAGGCCTCCCCCGGAAGTAGGGACAACAAGCGTTGAGGCCATGTATCCTGGCTGAAACCTTGCCTTTCACAAGTTCTCTCAAAGTTGACGAGGAACAGCCCAATGTCCTCCCCTAGCTTGTACGATCTCATTAGGTCCGTCATTTTGAACCTGACCCGCTCTTCGGTACCGGATGCCTCGCTGCCTCCTGCTCTACTATTATGGCTAATCTCTAGCTCGAGGCGCTTCATTTCAAGCTCGTGCTTTCGCATCTTATCTGCCTCGGCTTCTGTCGCTTTCCTTTCGGCCTCCGCCGCCTTTCCTTCGGCCTCTGCCGCTTGCCTCTCCTGAATCTCCTCGACACATTCTGACAGCTCGTCAACCTCCGCCCCCAATGCGAGAATCGCCTCTATCAGCGCTGGCTTTCTTTGAGAGTCCGACACCTCCAGATTCAACTCACTTGCAAGTAGCAACAACATGAACTTTCGCAGGGATTTCAGATTCATGGCTACCTCCAGTACCGCTGTCTCTGTTCCACAAAGATTCCTGTCCTGCAACTAATTAACCTTGACGGCAACGACAGCTCTAGGTTCCTGCCTTGCCTCAAGTTTTCCGTTAACTTAGTCTACAAATAAAGCTTCAAAAAGCTCTTATACGGAATCCTGCCCTGCCACTGTTAACCTTGACGCCACTGACAGAAAGAGCTTAACCAAGCTATCACACAATTTCTGCCTGACGCAAGTTACCTGTTAACCCAATGACCAAGACAGCCCCTCTCTTCCAGCTTTTACTTAACACATAGAGTAAATGCCTGGTAAAATTTAACAGAGAAAGCCGGCACTCACCCAGTTCGCAGTCATGTCTCCGGCGTCGTGCCTCTCAGAAGTGCCGTTCGATTCCCTCTGGAAGTCGATGAGCTCGTGTCATCCTTCTCCTGTCGTCCTCTTGTTGGACTTCGGGCTCACTCCGTCCAGTGGTCGCTTTCGGGGTTATCGGCATCCCGCCGCTGCCATCCAGTTGTTGGGACTCCGGGTCCTGCCGGTCTCGTTTTCGGTAGCTGGCCCCGTAGCAGGATCCATCGTCCAACAATTCAGTGAGAAGAAGCGCCCGAACGAACGACAGAGATTTATTTACATGTTGAGAAGTGATGAACTGATCCAAAGAGAGAAGAGAGAGAGAGATACAAAACGTCTTCGGCATTTTATAGCGCCGCGTTGCCAACACTGGGCGCATTGTCCGCATCGTCCGCCAATATGGTGGCCCCGGCACCTCGGCCACGAGGGAGGGGGAACACACCTCACAACACATGGAGTGGCACAACCTAACACGATGCCCAAATATGGTTACGGCGCCCTAAAAATGCCCAAACATGGTCACGAACGCACAGCAGATTCCGGAATTCTCCCGGCGAGAGGGAGGAGCCTAAAATGGGGAGGTGGGGGTCGACGACACAGTCGGTCAAGAACCGGTTCTCCCCGCAACTCCTCTTTCTTGGTTCCCTAGCGCAAAACCAGTGCGTTGACCTTTGTTTTCGCTTGGCTGCAAGGCCGTCTCAGGTGCAGGCTATCCCGGGAATGCGTCGACAATCTCCCAGACGGGTTTGCAAACCTTCGGAGAATCCCAACGCTGGGGCCGGTCGTAACAAGGTATATGACGGGTGCAAACATGGTAATCCTGACATGCGTGTTATGTGAAAACACGACTACATGCCACACTCTTGATGTCCTGGTGGCCGTTTCGCTAGCTTTTGATCTGCCAAATTATGTAGTGCATGACGAGAATAGACGACGAAGGTAAATGACACGTACAAACATGATAACCCAGACATGCGTGTCATGTAAAGCATGACCACATGCTACACTCATAGCACTTGCGGCCGTTTCGCTATCTTCATATATACCTAATTTAGTAAAGATGACGAAGATATGTGACTGGTGCAAACATGATAATAACAGGCATGTCATGGAAGAACATGCCTACAACCCGCACTCATGATGCGCTGGCCGCCATTTCGCTAGCTTCAGATATACCAAATTTTGTATTACGTGATCCGAGGGGATGACGGAGATAAATGACACGTCCAAACATGATAATCACGAAATGCATGTCATGTAAGACATGACTACCTTCTACGCTCATGGCAGGCTAGTGGCCATTTCGCTAGCTTCACATATGCCAAATTTGGTATTACGTGACGTGAATGAACGACGAACACAAATGCCAGGCGCAAGAGTGAAAGTCTACGTGGAAGTCATGTATGGCGTAATTTACATGCCTACCACTGCTGGTGCTCGTATTGCAAACGTTAATGGTGCCGTCGTTACGTGGATATAAACAATATACTAGCATCTAATCTAGGTACATGCGTGCGCATAACATTTCCACTTGTGTTTAGAGTGTACTACGTGCGCCCACCTCGTAACGTTGGGCTGATTTTATTAAAGTGACAAATGAACCTTCCTCATTCACGCTTCGCATATCATGGATTGCCGCAGTAGGTGGGATCTGCCTTTTTTTCACTATAGTTGTCGCGCTTCTGAGGTGACCTCAATATTCCACAGTTCGAAAAAAGCGCTTCGGCCGAGCGAGAGCGCCTTGTTAGTCTCGTCAAAGGACATGTAAAGCCGCACACAGCCTTTCCCGCTTTTTGCGGCGGCAAGTGGCACGTATCGCGATTGTCGTCGTTGTTCGATGGTATCACTTTTTTATTTCAAGCCGTTCAGTGCTACCCTGTCTCGTGTGTTTCAACTGCCACCCAAATGAAGACTAATCGCGCGGCGAATAGAAAACAGAGCCAAGCACTGCTCGAAATGAATACGAAGCGTTCTTTGTACCGTCCACCAGAGTAATGGGCTCTCCGCTTCCATGCTGATTTGCGACGAGGCCTTCCTCGTGCACGTTGACGTTTTCGCCGGAATCTTGCTGAAACCTTCTAATGTAGACATATCTTTCTTGTTTATATTTATTTATTTTTCGCGTAGATCCCTCACTAAGTTGTGAGTGCAATCGCGAGTGTCGTATTTCGCTCAAGCTGCTCCATTGCATGCGTAGAAGGACCACCTGCATGTGTTACCAGGTATGACTGCAAAAATACATGTGGCCTGTAGGCACTCATTTAGATCTGGCCGGAACGCAGTATTGTGCGCTGCCGCCTGACTGCAAGGTACAAAACGATTTGTCTCGACCGTCAGTTGCTGACGGCATGGTCACATTATCGTATAAAGCCACGAGTTCAACGCACGCCCATGTCATGCGAAGTGTTACGGCTTCTAGATCATTAAAAGTGACACTATGGATTGTGACTTTGTCCGCCGTGGTGATGTAGCGGCTATGGAGCTCAGCTGCTGACCCGAAGGTTGCTTCGACCCGGCCGCGGCGGTTGCATTTTTTGGATGTGAAATGCTAAATACCCGTGTACTATGCAATGTTAGCGCACTTTCAAGAACACCTGATGGTGGAAATTCGCAAAGCCCTCCTCTACGGCGTGCCTCATATTCATATCTTTACTTTGGTGTGCAAACAATGTATTATTATTATTATTATTATTATTATTTTATTATTGCACATTTAGACTTTGGTAGAAGTTACGGGGGTCTAGGAAAATTTGAAAAATTCAAACTTGATGTCAAACCAGCTTTCCATAAAAATAGTGACAGTTTCGCCTAAAGGGCAATTCAAAGAATGCAATAGCAATGAATTTGAATGTCTTACGAAGCAAGGCTAGCATTTTTAGGAGCCATATTATTTGTAGTAAACATGCACTTGCCAAGTAACCAAGTTTTCTGCGGCGTGGTCACAGTAGAGGACCATAACAAGGCTCGTGCGTAGTGACGGCGTTGATTAGAAGCACCACTCGTGGGCAGCGCATGCTGGTACTAAGCGCTATACGTCGTTTGTCGCCACTGGTGGCAGTTAGGTATATAGAGCGCATCTATATATGTGGTGAGGCCCTCCCTCGGGTATGCTCAGAATGATGGTAATGCAAGACCCACATGGCGAAATGAATTACGCATTTATTTACGTGTATGAATTATTTAACACATGTCACTAAATACATCAAATATAGTATTTGATGGAAACACTGGTGAATTTAAACGAAACACAGTTCACTCGATGACAGTGACGACCACCTTGTGGTCACTTAAGAATGTCGAAAATCACATGTAGTGCACTCGTGACGCAAAGCTCTTTCCGAAAAGAATATCTAGACACGTGTTGTTGCGTGTATTTAGCTGTGTGACATCTAATTACACGCAAGAGCTGCGTGACGTCAGACAGGAAGCAAAGTCGAAGTTCGGCGCCGAGAAACGCCACAAGCCACTCATTTTCCCATAAAAGCACATTCACGTTGAAGTCTCCTATGATGAGCACCGGCACATCCTCTAGGCACACCGCACTGAAGTTGGGGAGCAAGAACTTAGTGATGTCGTTCCGCGACGTTTCCGGCGAGATAAATACTGATGCGATGATGAAGCCGTGTGATGTTTTGATGACACATTTAACGAGTTGTGTGGGTATAGAATGTTGTGCAGTAGCAGCGTTATCCCGTCGAAGCTCTCTTAAATGGCGACTCCAGTGGCGTGGTGGTTTTGCCGTTTTTCGAGGCTGATGCACTTTCATCTTGTCAGTTAGACGGCAGTGTCACTCCACGTTTTCGTGAACGCAGTAGAGGAACCTCACAGACCTGATCGGGTGAGATATCCACGGCGCGTGCGGGCAACAAGCGTACGTTCATGCTGTAAATTGACAATGTGTGCGCTGACTGGAGGATGGCGAAGCACTTGGTGGGCATTGTAGCAAGTCGATGAGTTTCCAATTGGTGAAATTCGTCCGACAGCGTGCGATCCGAATTTTCGCTTCCTTGATGAAAGCTGAATTCCTGTTTTGCGTTTGTGAGAAACAGTTCTGCCAGTGTGGTGGCTCGAATTGCCAGTGTGGTGGCTCGACTTGCCAGTGTGGTAGCTCGAAGCAACGCGTGCGTAGACGAGCATCTGAAGAGGAGCTTACGACAGGAGCGGCTGTGCAAGCAGTCGTATGAGTAAGTGGGCATGAGTATACAGACACCTTCGTTTCTTGTAGCCTGAAATTTTTAAATGCGTGTAGGGGCGTTCGCCGACGTATGCGGGTGAAGTAAAATGCGCATGGTCAGAGTAAAACTCAACCTTCCACCCACTCCCTCTGTTCCCTTGAGCAGAGCTCTCTCTGCTGCGTAGCGGCTGTTGCTATAGAAAGGAGTGAAAGGTTGGTTGCATGGTGTCTGTCTTGTCTTGTCCTAGCTGCTGCTGCTGCTGCTGCTGCTTGTAAAGGATGGAGACCACCGCCTTTCGGTACGTTGCAACAACTCGACTTTATGAACAGGAACTTATGTACAAATTTACAAGACTCTTCACCGTTGGATCCGTCGCATGTTGCCTCGGCAGAGCCGATGGAGCAGAGCACTGTTTGCTGCCACCAGAACGACGGTGAGGAAACGGGAGCCAGGTTTGAACCCCTCGGTTGCCCCTCCCGATTCTCCTCAAGAACAACCAAAACAATTCAGCCCGTTTATTCGACAGACTAAACACATTTGTTGCCGTCCTCTCCTTTCGCTCTCTTATTCAAGCACTCGACCTATCAGCCGGAGAGAGAGAGAGACAAAAGGACCGGCCTGCACACTACGTTCCGCGACCTGTGCAAACGCACACAAGGGTGACGCCGTCCGGCTGCGGACCCCCTTTCATTACTGCGAGATGACTACGCTGTCCAGTGTGAAAGCCGTCCCGTGGACTCTAATTCAGATGGATGGGTATCGATACACCGGCTGTCCTCACGTCGCCCACCGGCACTTCGCCGGCCGGAGACCACCTAGCTGGTTGTCAATAGCGCCGACCGACCACGATCTTCTTTCCACAACGGACGTCCTTACGCCGGGATTACCCGAGAATCGGCTCTTTGGGAAGCGCACCTTCCCGCGACGAAGAATCCTGCGACGCCAGACCTTACAGTCAGTAAGTGATGCAGAAATTGGCATAAAGGCGATTGCGGAATTGCTTTGTCTTGCCCGTAAATACATGAGAAGATGAGAACACAGTAACGAGAATTACGTGTCACGCATGCGGTTTTATGCCGTACCACACGTTGCAGATCATTCTTCTGCGTATCAGGCTTACATAACGTATTAAAAACGATACAGAGCCCGTAAAACGTGCATAGCCGCTGGATACGTAATTGGGTCTCAAGAAGCTTTCTGTGTGGCTATGTATCCTCGTGCACATTTTGTCAAGTGCAGTTCGTGACTGTGTTAGGGATGATTGCACAAAATCAGTTTCACTGAAAAGGTGAAGCAACGAATATGATATATGGACCAACTGCAATGCTGTACGAAGTGAGGCTGGCACTCAACTCATTTGTATTTGATATCACGTAAGTACCTCTACGAAACGCTGGTTTGAAAGACCATGAATGCTTCAGGTACAATTTTGGCACCGTTTTTTGTATACTTTTGGCACCGGAAGCTTCCAAGGGCGCAGCCCGTAGAAGCTCCCGCCTGCTGTGGGGGCACAAGCCCATGATGATCGTTACCACGATAGCGCAGGAACCATAAGCACCCCCCCCCACTTGTTCGCTCACGAGATAAGCACGCGTGCAGACGACCCCGGCCGGAAGGCAATGTTCGCTCTACAGAAAGAGGACGCTAGCCTATCCTTCCCCGTTTATATATACATAAGTATATATGTACATGAATGAGGGTGGTTCCGGCGGCGATGGCAACGACAGCAAAAACCAGCCGAGACTGTCCATATAACTGCTATCGCAGTAATAAGAAAGGCCAGAATTTGCTTTAGGCTAAATCAGAAGTCGCAGAAGACCGGTAGCACTATCCCTCAAGAGGAAGGTATATAACAGCTGCACCTTCCTGGCACTTAGCTATGGAGCACAAACCTGGAAGCTTTCAAAAAGGATTAAGCTTAAATTGAGAACGATGCAGCGAGCAATCAAAAGAAATATTGTAGGTGTAACCTTTATATACAAAGAGAGAGCAATGTGGACCAGGAAACAAACCGGGGTTACGGACATCATAGTTCAATCAATCAATGAATCAATCAATGAACTTTATTCTCATTAATAGATATATGCAATTACATGGATTATTTGGACCGATAGCCTACAGTGGCTAGTGAATGGTCCAATGCAATAAGCAACATAATAAAGTGTACAGGTTAGCTTTGAGGCAACAAACAAAAGCAATCAATAAACACAGTAATACATGTTTCCTTATTAGCTTGCAGCTAGCTTTCTATGCATAGGCACTTATTTAAAAAGTACAATAAAAATTTAATCAAACACACACATGCTTACTTGTCTTGACTACACAGATAAAATTATTTACATTTGAAAAATGATTACAGTTGAAATCAAGAAGAGGAAATGAACATGGGCCGGGCATGTAGCGCGTAGGTAGGATAACCACTGCATTAAGGGTAACTGAATGAATTCACAGAGAAGGCAAGCGGGTAAGGGGGAGACAAAAAGATAGGTGAGCAGATGAGATTTAAAAGCCTGTGGTTATAAAGTGGCATTAGCAAGCACGGGAGCGAGCTGACTGGCGAAACATGAGAAATACCTTTGTCCTACAGTGGACGTACTCGGGCTGATGGTATGATGATGATGATGATGATGATGATGATGATAAAAAGGACGCCTAAATTTACGTAATAGGCAATATACCTTCTCAGACTGCACACTCATCAGGCACAGAAACCTTCACTATAAATGGACCTTTTGTTTCTTGCTTTGTAGACTGAACTTGTGGCATTAACGCAACGAAGTGCTGTTTTCGAGTATTGGTGTTGTCATTACAAGCAGAAGTTCCAGGTATGTTGTGGGACATGCATTACTTTTTTCTCAACATTCGTGCAGTGGGCGAAAAAAATATTTTCCACATAAAGTGGCACACGTGCTTCACACACTTAAAAGCATCTATGATACGGCTTTGTTTTTAATTCTGTAAGCACTTATGCTAAAACAGCACCAGATCATTCGCATCACACGAAGCATCGTGTATGAATGAGTACGGGCGAATAAATGTCACTTTCCTCCTAAAAACTGTTTTTCTCAGTTTTTTCGCGGAGTGGTTGGCTCCAGTGGAGATCCGTGGTACGGGCTAGACTACAGCTATACGGTTAGTATCCTCTTCTAGCTAATGGCGCATCGCAAGACCCGGGATCAATGTTTTTTTTTTCATGAAGGAGCTCTATGTATGGAGGAACGTGCCACAAGAAATTTGGCCACCAGCCACTACTCCTCCGCTATCCCTGTAGTCTTGCAAACGTTAAAAAGTCCGCAAACAGGCTAATCGATCCCTCTGGTAACAATCACTGGTAATTTTCAATACGGGAATATCAGTGCCGGTCTTCCAGAGTAATGTAACGACTGCGTACGCTCAGGCCCTAGCGTCGATCAGACACCAAGGACATGCCGATGCGCCGCCGCCACTGTCCTTCTCTGTTGTCTCACACAGGCACATAGTGTCATAGATTGATGTGCCGTTAAACATTTGTTTTGCACCCTTGCAGGACCATTCATGGTGTTAAAGCAACAAAAAAAAACGAGAGATCGACACTATCGCGTAACTCACCCCAATATAGAGCACGTTGTGCCAAGACTTATGCACGTTGCAGAAACTATACAGGTGATTAGAATTATTTATTATAAAATTGTAATTATTCAGAGGTTCAATGAGTTCTTATAAGCTAATTCAGTAGTTAAAAAGGTAAATTGATTACTTTTGTGTTACCTTCTTCAAAATTTTATTGGTGCAACAAAAAAAATGCGAGCTGCGCCGTGACTTGCACGGTAGAGGTAGGGAGGCTTGCATAAACGCTTGGACGCTTGGTGTAACTACAGGGGTAAGGTGTTTCACATTGTTTTCAACAGGAGCTGTTTTTTCAGGGGTAAGGTGTTGCACATTGCTTTCAACAGGAGTTGTTTTTCGAAGTGATTGTTGCTGGTTCTTGCACGTTTTGTGATGAACAGATCAGCTACAACACTAAACACTTTCTCAATGCATGCGCTGGAGGGAAGAACGGTATGATCAAGTAGGCACACGTTCCGCTTCTTCTCGTATTTACACAGTGTTTCGATGCTATGGTACAAGTTCTGTATCATGAATCGCGCTTTGCTGTTGCTGGTCCTCGGGTAAGGTACAACTAGTAAGACCAAGGAAAAGGTGAAAAATCACGCTGCGGCTTCAGGTTTTCTATTAGATTGATTGATTTATTAAATGATTCATTGATTGATTGATTGATTGATATCTGTGGTTTACCTTCAGGAGTATGAGAGACGCCAAAGTGGAGGACTCCAGAAATTTAACTAACTTTTTTTTAACTTTTTTTTCTTTCTTTGGGCGGTGTGTTGATCGAGTAACTTATTACGTGCTTTCAAGGTGCCACTAGAGTTTGTTGAGCTGATTGATGCTCGGTATATATCTGAAAAGTAGTTCAATTGCAGGCCTCTGTTGCGTGAGGCTGGTTAAAAGGCCCAAGACAAAGTCGATTGATAAACTTTTTTGAGTTATCAAATGGGTGAATTGTTCCTAGAGCATACATTCATCGGCATACGCTGTTGGCCAAACATGTTCGACAGTTCCTACAGAGCCACATTTATTGCCGTATGAACGTTCTCCTCGATTGAAGCCGTACCGGAAGCTGTTTCCACAACTACTGTTCAGTCTAAGAGAAAGACTTGTTCTAGAGAATTTCAAGATGTCACAGAATTCAGGAAGGTAGATATGTTCAACGATGAGGGCAGATAGAAAGAAAACAACACAAAGATGGGTCAGAGGTGCGAGAGCATCTTCTTTATTTTCGGAAGCAAGTTTCTTAGCCTACTTGTAAGCGTCAGATTTAGTGAAATTGGTTCACCTGTTTTTTTGTTTTTGCAGTTATTTGCAAGTTACTTCATCGCCTTTTTCCATCGCCATAATACTACATTGAGCCAGCATTCACAGGATGCGATAAAGTGACCTGTGGTAATACGCAAGTCGTGTGAGTATGTGATATAGAATGAAATCGAGTGATGACTTCTTTTTTTAGGAGGTTGAACAATATTTGTCCTGTTTCCTTGGAGTCGGTGAAGACCAGTCATCGGTTCGGCGTTTGACACACTGAAAGACACAAAGCACAGCTTCTTTGATGCCATTAAGCTCTGCTGTCGTTAACCTCCACGGTAGCTATAGGATAGACTGTCTTGTAAACGGGACACAAAGGTCATAGGAGGAAGTCTCCTGAGTAGCTGAGGCATCAGTGTAAATATGAGAATGCTTAGTATATTGCCGTGTGAACTACAAGAGAGTATATATGTGGGGTTTAACGTCCCAAAACCATCATATGATTATGAGAGGCTGTAGTGGTGATTAGTAGTAGTGATTAGTAGTGATTATGAGAGGCTAACGCAACTCAGCAGGGTGACGGGCCCAAAAGAGACGTAGGTTGTTGGCTGCTTACCAGGATTTAAAGTTGACACTATTTTCATCATCGTCATCATCATCGTCAGCCTGACTACGTCCACTGCAGGACAAAGGTCTCTCCCATGTTCCGCCAGTTAACCCGGTCCTGTGCTTGCTGCTGCCAATTTATACCCGCAAACTTCTTAATCTCATCTGCCCACCTAACCTTCTGTCTCCCCCTAACCCGCTTCCCTTCTCTGGGAATCCAGTCAGTTACCCTTAATGACCAGCGGTTATCCTGTCTACGCGCTACACGCCCTGCCCATGTCCATTTCTTCTTCTTGATTTCAGCTATGATATTCTTAACCCCCGTTTGTTCCCTAATCCACTCTGCTCTCTTTTAGAAATCTACAGGGGATCAACTGCCACCATAGTGCTTCATAAAGAAGCAACAGAATACCAATCAAGAAGGGTGTAAGGCAGGGGGACACAATTTCCTCAATGCGATTTACCGCGTGCTTACAGGAGGTTTTCAGAAGCTTAGAATGGAAACAGATAGGAATAAGAGTCAATGGAGAATACCTTAGTAACCTGTGCTTCGCCGATGACATTGCTTTGCTGAGTAACTCGGGGGACGAATTGCAAATCTTGATTACGGAGTAAGACAAAGAGAGCAGAAAGGTGGGTCTTAAAATTAATCTGCAGAAAACGAAAGTAATGTACAACAACCTCGGCAAGGAGCAGTGCTTCGAGATAGAAAATAGTGCACTTGAAGTTGTAAAAGACTATGTCTACTTAGGGCAGGTAATAACCGCAGAGCCGAACCACGAGATTGAAGTGACTAGAAGAATAAGAATGGGGTGGAGCACATTCGGCAAGCACTCTGAAATTATGACAGGTAGATTGCCACTATCCCTCAAGAGGAAGGTATATAACAGCTGTATCTTGCCGGTACTTAGCTACGGAGCAGAAACCTGGAGACTTACAAAGAGGGTTCAGCTTAAATTGAGGACGACGCAGCGAGCAATGGAAAGAAAATCGGTAGGTGTAACCTTAAGGGACACTATTTTAGCGACTTTCAATTCTTGAAAACTTCTATGAAGACGTGGAATCGGCAATGAGTAAGGTGAAAACACAGTATACTATAGTAATGGGCGACTTTAATGCAAAGGTAGGGAAGAAGCAGGCTGGAGACCAGGCAGTAGGAGATTATGGCATCGGCACTAAAAACGCCAGAGGAGAGCTATTAGTAGAATTCGCAGAACGCAATAATCTGCGTATTTTGAATACCTTCTACCGAAAACGAGAAAACCGCAAGTGGACATGGAGGAGCCCTAATGGCGTAAATAAGAACGAAATAGACTTTATAATGACTGCACACCCAGGAGTCGTGCAGGATGTGGAAGTGGTTGGCAAGGTAAGATGCAGTGACCATAGAATGGTACGGGCTGGAATCCGCCTAGACTTGAAGATGGAACGACAGAAACTGATACGCAAGAAGCTAATTAATGAGCTAGCACTGAGAGGGAAAGTACAGGAATTCAGAGTGTCACTGCAGAACAGGTACTCTGCTCTTAGCAAGAAAACCAACCTTAGCGTAGATACAATGAATGATAATTTGACGAGTATCATCACGGAGTGTGCAGTGGAATTTGGAGGCAGGGTAGCTAGACAGGACTTCTCAGGAAACGAAGAACCTAATTAAGAAGCGTCAAATCATGAAAGTGTCAAGTACAACAGACAAAATAGAACTGGCAGAGCTTTCGAAGTTGATTAATAGACGTAAAGTATGCGATGTAAGAAGGTATAACATGGAGAGAATTGACCACGCTCTGAAAAACGGAGGAAGCGTCAAAGCAGTGAAGAGGAAACTTGGGATAGGCAAAAGGCGGATGTATGCACTAAGGGACAAAGAAGGCAAAATAACTACCAATATGGATAGGATAGTTAAAATAGCGGAGGAGTTTTACAGAGATCTGTACAGTAGCCGAGACAAACACGACCTTAGTACTATAAGAACTAGCAGTAACCCAGACGACACCCCACCGGTAATTATAGAAGAAGTCAGAAAAGCTTTGGAGAGCATGCACAGAGGCAAAGCTGCTGGTGAGGATTGGGTAACATCAGATCTGCTGAAAGATGGAGGACAGATTGTGTTAGAAAAACTAGCCACTCTATTTACGAGGTGTCTCCTGACGGGAAAAGTACCAGAGTCTTGGAAGAACGCTAACATCATCTTAATACATAAGAAAGGAGATGACAAGGACTTGAAGAATTACAGGCCGATCAGCTTGCTCTCTGTAGTATACAAGCTATTTACAAAGGTAATTGCTAGCAGAGTAAAGAAAACATTAGAATTCAATCAACCAAAGGAACAAGCAGGATTTCGAACAGGCTACTCAAATAATAACCACATTCATACTATCAAACAGGCAATAGATAAATGCTGAGAGTATAACCAACCACTATACATAGCCTTCATAGATTACGAGAAGGCGTTTGATTCAGTAGAAATATCAGCCGTCATGCAGACACTGCGGAATCAGGGCGTAGATGAAATATATATAAACATTCTGGAAGAAATCTACAGGGGATCAACTGCTACCATAGTGCTTCATAAAGAAAGCAACAGAATACCAATAAGAAGGGTGTAAGGCAGGGGGACACAATCTCCCCAATGCTATTCACTGCGTGCTTACAGGACGTTTTCAGAAGCCTAGAATGGGAACAGTTAGGGATAAGAGTTAATGGGGAGTACCTCAGTAACCTGCGCTTCGCCGATGATATTGCATTGCTGAGTAACTCAGGGGACGAATTGCAACTCATGACTACGGAGTTAGACAAGGAGAGCAGAAAGGTGGGTCTTAAAATTAATCTGCAGAAAACGAAAGTAATGTACAACAACCTCGGAAAGGAGCAAGCGCTTTGCGATAGGTAATAGTGCACTTGAAGTTGTGTAAAAAAGACTATGGTCTACTTAGGGCAGGTAATAACCGCAGAGCCTAACCACGAGATTGAAGTAACTAGAAGAATAAGAATGGGGTGGAGCACATTCGGCAGGGCACTCTCAATTATGACAACGTAGATTGCCACTGTCCCTCAAGAGTAAGGTATATAACAGCTGTATCTTGCCGGTACTTAGCTACGAAGCAGAAACCTGGAGACTCACAAAGAGGGTTCAACTTAAATTGAGGACAGACGCAGCGAGCAATGGAAAGAAAACTGGTAGGTGTAACCTTAAGGAGACAAGAAGAGAGCAGAGTGGATTAGGGGACAAACGGGAGTGAATAGATATCATAGCTGCAATAAAGAAGAGGAAATGGACATGGGCCGGGCATGTAGCACGTAGACAGGATAACCGCTGGTTATTAAGGGTCACCAACTGGATGCCCAGAGAAGGGAAGCGGGGTAGGGGGAGACAGAAGGTTAGGTGGGCAGATGAGTTAGGAAGTTTGCGGGTATAAATTGGCAACAGCAAGCACAGGAACCGGGTTAACTGGCGGAACATGGGAGAGGCCTTTGTCCTGCAGTGGACGTAGACAGGCTGATGATGATGATGATGACTTCCTG
>WOVY01013540.1:0-119346 GCA_013436015.1 Rhipicephalus annulatus
GGAAAGCTTCTATGAAGACGTGGAATCGGCAATGAGTAAGGTAAAACACAGTATACTATAGTAATGGGCGACTTAATGCAAAGGTAGGGAAGAAGCAGGCTGGAGACCAGGCAGTAGGAGATTATGGCATCGGCACTAGAAACGCCAGAGGAGAGCTACTAGTAGAATTCGCAGAACGCAATAATCTGCGTATTTTGAATACCTTCTACCGAAAACGAGAAAACCGCAAGTGGACATGGAGGAGCCCTAATGGCGTAAATAAGAACGAAATAGACTTTATAATGACTGCACACCCAGGAGTCGTGCAGGATGTGGAAGTGGTTGGCAAGGTAAGATGCAGTGACCATAGAATGGTACGGGCTCGAATCCGCCTAGACTTGAAGAAGGAACGACAGAAACTGATACGCAAGAAGCCAATCAATGAGCTAGCACTGAGAGGGAAAGTACAGGAATTCAGAGTGTCACTGCAGAACAGGTACTCTGCTCTTAGCGAGGAAACCAACCTTAGCGTAGATACAATGAATGATAATCTGACGAGTATCATCACGGAGTGTGCAGTGGAAGTTGGAGGCAGGGTAGCTAGACAGGCAAGCTTCCCAGGAAACGAAGAACCTAATTAAGAAGCGTCAAATCATGAAAGTGTCAAGTACAACAGACAAAATAGAACTGGCAGAGCTTTCGAAGTTGATTAATAGACGTAAAGTATGCGATGTAAGAAGGTATAACATGGAGAGAATTGACCACGCTCTGAAAACGGAGGAAGCGTCAAAGCAGTGAAGAGGAAACTTGGGATAGGCAAAAGGCGGATGTATGCACTAAGGGACAAGAAGGCAAAATAACTACCAATATGGATAGGATAGTTAAAATAGCGGAGGAGTTTTACAGAGATCTGTACAGTAGCCGAGACAAACACGACCTTAGTACTATAAGAACTAGCAGTAACCCAGACGACACCCCACCGGTAATATAGAAGAAGTCAGAAAAGCTTTGGAGAGCATGCACAGAGGCAAAGCTGCTGGTGAGGATTGGGTAACATCAGATCTGCTGAAGATGGAGGACAGATTGTGTTAGAAAAACTAGCCACTCTATTTACGAGGTGTCTCCTGACGGGAAAAGTACCAGAGTCTTGGAAGAACGCTAACATCATCTTAATACATAAGAAAGGAGATGACAAGGACTTGAAGAATTACAGGCCGATCAGCTTGCTCTCTGTAGTATACAAGCTATTTACAAAGGTAATTGCTAGCAGAGTAAAGAAAACATTAGAATTCAATCAACCAAAGGAACAAGCAGGATTTCGAACAGGCTACTCAAATAATAACCACATTCATACTATCAAACAGGCAATAGATAAATGCTGAGAGTATAACCAACCACTATACATAGCCTTCATAGATTACGAGAAGGCGTTTGATTCAGTAGAATATCAGCCGTCATGCAGACACTGCGGAATCAGGGCGTAGATGAAATATATATAAACATTCTGGAAGAAATCTACAGGGGATCAACTGCTACCATAGTGCTTCATAAAGAAAGCAACAGAATACCAATAAAGAAGGGGTGTAGGCAGGGGGACACAATCTCCCCAATGCTATTCACTGCGTGCTTACAGGACGTTTTCAGAAGCCTAGAATGGGAACAGTTAGGGATAAGAGTTAATGGGGAGTACCTCAGTAACCTGCGCTTCGCCGATGATATTGCATTGCTGAGTAAACTCAGGGGACGAATTGCAACTCATGACTACGGAGTTAGACAAGGAGAGCAGAAAGTGTGGGTCTTAAAATTAATCTGCAGAAAACGAAAGTAATGTACAACAACCTCGGAAAGGAGCAGCGCTTTGCGATAGGTAATAGTGCACTTGAAGTTGTAAAAGACTATGTCTACTTAGGGCAGGTAATAACCGCAGAGCCTAACCACGAGATTGAAGTAACTAGAAGAATAAGAATGGGGTGGAGCACATTCGGCAGGCACTCTCAAATTATGACAAGTAGATTGCCACTGTCCCTCAAGAGTAAGGTATATAACAGCTGTATCTTGCCGGTACTTAGCTACGAAGCAGAAACCTGGAGACTCACAAAGAGGGTTCAACTTAATTGAGGACGACGCAGCGAGCCATGGAAAGAAAACTGGTAGGTGTAACCTTAAGAGACAAGAAGAGAGCAGAGTGGATTAGGGGACAACGGGAGTTAAGGATATCATAGCTGCAATAAAGAAGAGGAAATGGACATGGGCCGGGCATGTAGCACGTAGACAGGATAACCGCTGGTTATTAAGGGTCACCAACTGGATTCCCAGAGAAGGGAAGCGGGGTAGGGGGGAGACAGAAGGTTAGGTGGGCAGATGAGATTAGGAAGTTTGCGGGTATAAATTGGCAACAGCAAGCACAGGACCGGGTTAACTGGCGGAACGTGGGAGAGGCCTTTGTCTTGCAGTGGACGTAGACAGGCTGATGATGACGATGATGAATTCTGCGTGAACCTCGCAAGACATTCATGAAGGATAACGCAAGGAGACCTCGGTTGGAGGTGTGGGGTAGCTTTGCGATGGCTTGATTGCTTGGTCCTTTCCCCGCACTCTCCCTTCATGATTAAAAATTCCCCAAAGAAATCTCAGAAAAATACTGCACACTGTCATCAGCAACTTCAATGCCTCGGACCTTTTCCGCAGACAATCAGTCTGACAACTCATGAGCGCCAGTACTTGCTTTTGAAATTTGAGAACTGAACCCGTACTGCTATCAGTGAATCGAACAGGCAGAAATCACCCGGTAATCAAGAAAATGTAATTTATTATAAGTAATGGACTACTTGTCGGGCTTTACGTATAACTCTGGTTGTGACACAGATGAAGCTCGCTGTCCGCCGCAATTTACTGAGTGCAATAGTAAATGGTGATCGCATGTTTTCGATGGCGTTAGTGCTTTTTTACTTTTTTTTAATAAAGAGTTCCAATAATTACTAACAACAATATTTTTTCCCAAATATCTTTGAAAGATTACTCGCGAAGTCAGTGGGACAACCCTACGTCGCCAATAAATGTGCAGTTGACTCAGCTTACTCAAGAAATATACCTTCCGCTTAGTGTTCAAAGGTACTAAGGTCAACATTTTGTACCACTGCACTCGCTTAGACGCACTCAGTAAACTTTTTTTCAACCAGGCTCGACTCAAGGTCATGACAAATATTACTCACTCTAATTCACAGATACTCCTCGCCCGCTCTAAGTGCACGTGAGTGGGCGAGTTGACTCAGGAGTGCGTTAGGGTATGGTTATTTTTTATTCATAGTGTCAATATTCTCTTACGCAAACATTTCACTTAATCAATACTCTACGTGGCGCTGTCAGTGAATTTGGTCCGGGACCTTATTTTCAGCAATGTCTTTACCTGACCACACGATATTCCGTCAAACTCTTCTCTACGTCTACGTAGTGCCTTTCGATATCACACCTTCAAATACTATTTTAGCGGAGAATCTCCTTGTGGCATCACCCCTTCATCTTGTTATCGTTGGTAACCACCGGTGGCACATACCCTAGAGAGCGGGTGTGTTCCACAGGGGATAGACTTTTAAGGCGAAGCTCTTTAAGCTGTGGGTCGTGCGTCCTCGATGTACGTAGTAGGTAGCCACCTCTCGTTTAGTTCTCGGTATGTCGAAGCTCCTTAAGCCATGGTTCGTGCATCCTCGATGTATTTAGTAGGTAGCCATCTTTCGTTTAGTTATCGGTCCGCTTGATGGGGGTACTTGTATATATTCAATATATGATGAAAAATGCGAGGCGGTGGTGCTTGCAGTGTAAAACGGCCGGATGTACATACGGACAAACGCACAGACGGACAGATCGACCCACGGTTGGACGGACGAACGGATGCATGAAAGAATGGACGGACGCTTCGCCCCACTCATCATCATTCAGCCGGTGGATACGCTGTAATTTTTCAGTGGTAGCAATCCAGTGAAAATTTTTTATGGAAGCGGGACTCGCATGAGATCTGTTTATCAGGAACTTCCCGTGAAGAAGCTTTGAATGCTCCCCCTCCTCCCATACCGCAATTACCTTTGCCTCTAAACTAAACTGGCGTATGCGTCTCGAATTGCAACTCATGGACGAATTGCAACTCATGATTACGGAGTTAGACAAGGAGAGCAGAAAGGTGGGTCTTAAAATTAATCTGCAGAAAACGAAAGTAATGTACAACAACCTCGGAAAGGAGCAGCGCTTTGCGATAGGTAATAGTGCACTTGAAGTTGTAAAAGACTATGTCTACTTAGGGCAGGTAATAACCGCAGAACCTAACCACGAGATTGAAGTAACTAGAAGAATAAGAATGGGGTGGAGCACATTCGGCAGGCACTCTCAAATTATGACAAGTAGATTGCCACTGTCCCTCAAGAGGAAGGTATATAACAGCTGTATCTTGCCGGTACTTAGCTACGAAGCAGAAACCTGGAGACTCACAAAGAGGTTCAACTTAAATTGAGGACGACGCAGCGAGCAATGGAAAGAAAACTGGTAGGTGTAACCTTAAGAGACAAGAAGAGAGCAGAGTGGATTAGGGGACAAACGGGAGTTAAGGATATCATAGCTGCAATAAAGAAGAGGAAATGGACATGGGCCGGGCATGTAGCACGTAGACAGGATAACCGCTGGTTATTAAGGGTCACCAACTGGATTCCCAGAGAAGGGAAGCGGGGTAGGGGGAGACAGAAGGTTAGGTGGGCAGATGAGATTAGGAAGTTTGCGGGTATAAATTGGCAACAGCAAGCACAGGACCGGGTTAACTGGCGGAACGTGGGAGAGGCCTTTGTCCTGCAGTGGACCTAGACAGGCTGATGATGATGATGATGATGATGATGATGCGTCTCATTTGAGTTGGTGTATGAGAGGTATCAATACGAGTGCGTTGAAGTGTGTGTGAGTGAGGTGCGTATAAATGTGAGCCGGCATAAGGCTGATAATAAATTCGAAATTGCATAGAAGAACCGACTAGATAGCTCGCCTCTGTGACGTTAGTCACCCATACAAAGTGTCATGCATAGGCATGGGTAACTTAAACTCGTGTGGCAGCTTTGCCACCATCTGTAGCCATGCGCACATTTATAACCTCATGAGAACTCGCTTTACTCAAAGCAATAACATTTGTTCGCTGATTACCTGAAGGACTTGTGCTGCTGGTCCAACACGTTTGTACAAAATTTTCAAAACTGTTTTAGTGTTGAGGCCTTACGACTCAGCTAATCCAGACGCTCATTTATTTATCTATCTGTCTATCTATCTATTTCTCTATGTATCTATATATCTATCTATAATTCTATGTATCTCTTACTTTTCTGGAGTATCTTTCCTCAATTTGTAAAGTGCCAATCTTGCTACATATTTATTATTACACACGCAGCCCATTCCCGTGTCACGCCATCAAAACTGTATGCATCGCGTTAACAAATCCGGATACTCGCTCAAATGTGCACTGGATGAAAACAGCTACGCTATCTGCAATAAACCGTTCTTGACTTTGCACTTAATGAGTGTGTTTTTGCCGCAATGCTATATACAGTGGTGACGAGGATGGAACCTTAGTAGCTTGATTGGAAGTGGGTCCACATAGAAAAATGGCGTAATATTTACCTATTCACGACAAAACGGTGGGCAGCTGGAGCACGTACAGGATACGCCTGGAAGTTGATTTAGAGAGAAATGAAGTCACCCGCAGAGCGAAACAGCGAGCCTTGCTGGTGTCGTCACTGAGAAATAACGTCGTCAACCTATTTCAAGGTCGCTTTTCAACCCTGTCGTTCAACCGCCAAACCTACGAGGAAATAGTTGAATACCTAGAGAAACAGTACAACCTTCAAGGTCATGAGATAGCAACAAGTCTCTCGTTCTTCATGTGCAAGCAACAGAACAGTCAGAGTGTTTGGAAAAAACATCACTGACTTCCGGAGACTGACTTCCGGAAATTCGGGACGACGACGCCCGTCGCTGCATACTTACGCACAGGAAGCTAACAGTCAAGAATGCAGAGGAATTCGCCATAGCATCAAAGAAAGCGCTGGACGACGTGCGAGACATGCGTGAAGGGCTCCTTGAGACGAAGGTAACCTGCCTCAAAGTTTCGCAATCGCAGCAGGGGCGGCGATCCTGGACACAGCAGTGAATGACTCAAAGAAGCAGGAAATTCGTGTGATTGATACGGTGGCCCACAGACCACTCGCACATGCTGGCACCGGACCACAAGATGCTATGGCTGTGGCATTAAAGCTCTCGCCAAGGCTTTTGGCCATGGGCGTTCCAAGGTGGCGGCGGAATTCGCCAGAGAGCCAAGGGGAACTAAAAACGAAGAAGCGATGCTGCTGGCTTTCCTTTTTCGCACTTCTGACGAAGGCGCTGCATTCAAACCTGTCGATGAAGGCTTGACCTGACAGGGTCGGAAACTGCGTATGATCATAGACATGGGTTCTCCGGTAAGTGTCATTCCATTGAACATGTTCGAAAAGAATGGCAGGTTGTGGCCAGTCCTGGCAAAGACGTTGCTCCGGTTAGCATGCTTCTTGGGGACATTTGCTGTTGTAGGGCAAATAACTATGAATGTATACAGTCAGACTAAATGGTGCTAGTAAGCACGGTAACTATTTTTGGGTTCCATAGACCACTCACTTTTCTGTGGTTGGAACACGACAGAAGCATTTCATAGGGTGGGCGTGTCTTTTTTTGACATTGCTAATCTCTCAAGCGTAATTATGGTTTGCGAAAACGCCGAGGTTAATTTTTAGCTCCAAGAGTTTTAGGTTATTTTTGAAGATACGCTTCGCTGTCAAGAGCCTACCTGTAAAGGTGCATCTAAAAGATGAAGCACGTCCGTTTTTTTGTGAAGCTTGTACAGTGCCTTATGCTATACTTGCAAAAGTTTGAGCCGAAATTGATCTTCTCGGGCAGGATGGGGTGCTCTTACCTGTAATCGTTTAGAAACGGGCAACTGCGGTGGCTCCAGTCACAAACAACAGTGACATACGGCTGTGCGGTGACTTCAAGTTGACCGTAAACCCAGCGTCGCACTTAGAACACTACCGTTTGCCCAAGGTTGACGACATTTTCGTGGCTCTTTCAGGAGGTGGAGTTTTCAGCACGCTATACTTGTGCAACGCCTACAATCATCTGCCACTGAACGCAGAAGCCAGGAAGGCAACTGTACTGAACACAAACCGAGGGCTGTATTGCCATAATCGCTAGCATTTGAGATTGCTTCAGTTCCCACCCTGTTCAAGTGACCCTTAGAATACGTACTACAAGAAGTGCCGAATGTTCATGTGTACTTGGACATAATCGTAGCGGGAAAGAAAAGCTACACTTCCGCACTCCGGCAGGTATTTCAGTGGCTGCAGTAAAACGACTGGAAGCGGAACAAAGCAAAGTGCTGGTTTAAAGAAGCGCAAGTTTTGTTTCTATAGGAGATCGCATCGATGCGGAGGGCCTTAATCCCCTGCAAGACAACCTTGAGGCGGTACTAGCAGCGCCGAAGCAGGCATCGGTAAGGCAGCTGAAATTTTACTAAGCTTGGTAACATAGTACACAAATTTTCGCCCATCTTGTCAACTACACCAGCTTCTGTAAGAATTCATTGGACGGCGTTTTCATCTGTCAATAACCATCATCAGTCTTCGCCCGTTCCTCTTCATCATCGGCGCCATTTTCGGTGTTGCTTGAATAAAGCATCAGCTGAACCCGTGGTATTTCAAGTGATGGAAGGTGCTTCCCGATCTCTTCGACCTCTCTCCATCCAAAGCCACCTCCTGGAGCTCCGTTCGGGACGTCGCTTACGCCAGCAGAGCACCATGGCGCAAGAGCAAGCCCAACTGAATCACCCGCCGGCTCAACCACCCACCGCCAACTCTAGCCCGGTCAACAACGCCCCTCGGGAGCCTCCAATCTTCTCCAGTCTGCCTGGCGAAAATGTCGAAGACTGGCTCAACAACTATGACCGCGTAGGTGTCTACAACAACTGGAACGAGGCATCAAAATTAGCACGCGTCCAGTTTTACATCTCTCAGGTTGCCAAGACGTGGTTCCTAAATCATGAGAGCGACTTCCACGATTGCTCTTCCTTCAAAGACCAGCTCCGACGCATTTTCGGCACACCAACCATCCGTTCAGAAGTTGCTCGGAAGAAATTAGCAGAACGTGTTCAACATTGCGGTGAGTCCTACACTTCCTATATTGAGGATGTGCTTGCACTTTGCCGCCGTGTCGACGACACCATGCCAGAAGGTGATCGTGTCCGGCACCTTTTGAAGGGTATCGGACCTACCGCTTTCAACGCCCTCGTCGCGCACAACCCTTCAACGGTTTCCGACGTCGTCTCTGTATGCCAGCGACTTGATACCTTGCATTCAATCCGCCTGCGACCCGACTTCTCTGAGAACCCCCTGGCAAACAGTATGGAGCTCCGATCCATCATTCGAACCATAATTGGTGAGCAACTGCAAGCCTACAGTTTACCTCCTTCTCACAACGTTCCCGCTCAACCCGCTTCTAGCGATCTGCGTGGAATTATTAGGGAAGAAATGTCAATGTTTCAAAGCACCCACCGTGCTCCACCATGCACCCAACCCGCTTCGTATGCACAGATCGCTTCAATGCAACCCTCGCCGTCTCAAGTACCACCACCTGTGCCTGATCACGAACATCTCGCACCTCTAGTCGCCCGTCCACCGAACCCTAGCTACCATTCTTCCTGGCGGGCCCCACGGCCTATTTGCTACTACTGCGGAGATCGAGGACACATTTCCCGGGTCTGTCGACGTCGGCAGCAAGATGAACGTCGTGGTTATGCCGCTTTTGAACGAGACGACACAAGTGCACGAGGTTACTACCGTTATGGCGACAGTCCTGCCAACCACCGACCCCTGTCTCTTATGCGCATTTCCAACACGACCAACAATACACGTGCCTGCCGACCACGCTCCCCTTCGCCACGCTGACGCTCTGCTTCACCCCTTCGACCTGTCTCTCAACTGGCTGCCCAGCGATCGGAAAACTAAACAGTGCAGTTTTTGGAGGGAAAACTGCATCGCGGCGAAATGTCACAAGTCCTCTTGAACGACCATCAAACATGTTATTGGTAACTGTGCAAGATGTACGGGTGTTGGCTTTGGTGGACACGGGAGCAACTATTTCAGTTATGCATGCCGACTTGTGTTCTCGATTGCGGAAAGTGAAGACACCCTACCTTGGATCATCTTTGATTGGGGCCAATGGAACAATAATTAGACCATCGGCCCAATGTACAGCGCGTGTCTTCATTGATGGTATTCGTCACCACATCACCTTCGCTGTCTTAATTTCATGTGCTCATGAACTAATTTTAGGTTGGGACTTTCTCTCATCAGCATCTGCATTAATTTCTTGCCGTCAACGTGTAGTCGAAATGGCCGAGACCGATCACTGCAGCGAACGCGTCGACGAAAAACCATTGCGTTTCTTCACAGCTTCCGGATCCATACTGCTCCCGGGTCAAGAGCAACTCATCACCATCACTTCTCCGAATATTGCCAATGGTGACGTCCTTATCACTCCTTCCAGCAGCTGTCTAGCTCGCGGCGTTGTAGTCCCCTCCAGCCTGGTGCGGTTCAAAGACAGTGCTGCTATAATCCTTGGCCTGAACCCTACTCCAGACCCCGTCCTCCTACCCCAAGGTTCTGCAGTGTCATGTTATGTGGATACCCAACCGGTATCTTTGGTCTCCCTTGACGCCTTGACAGCTCAGACACAACAGGCCCAGTCTGTTACTTCCTCCTCCTTAGCTCCCGGGATAAATCCTGACCTTTCTGCTTCTCAGCGTGAGGCGTTGCTGAATTTGCTAACGAAACACCAGGCCTCCTTCGACGCCAATGCTTCGGCACTAGGACAGACCACAGTTGCGCATCATCGCATCGACACTGGAGGTCAGACTGTTGTACGCCGTCGTCCCTACCGAGTCTCCTTAGCCGAGCGCAAAATCATCGACGAGAACGTGGCTGATATGCTAAAAAGACACATCATACGACCCTCTACCAGTTCCTGGTCATCACCCGTTGTCTTGGTACAAAAGAAGGATGGATCGGTACGTTTTTGTGTTGATTATCGCGCGCTCAACAGGATTACCCGAACGGATGTATATCCGATGCCCCGTATAAATGATGCACTTGACTCATTGCAAGGCACCCAATACTTCTCCACCCTTGACCTTCGGTCCGGGTATTGGCAAATACCAATGAACGAAGCAGACAAAGAAAAGACCGTCTTTTCTACGCCAGACGGTCTTTACGAGTTTAACGTAATGCCATTCGGCCTATGTAATGCTCCCGCCACATTTGAAAGGATGATCGACACTGTTCTTCGTGACCTCAAGTGGAAAACTTGTCTATCCTACCTCGATGATATTGTCGTGTTTTTTCCACTTTTGCTGATCATCTGCAACGCCTAGATCAAGTGCTCACATGTCTCTCCAATGCTGGACTTCAATTAAACACAAATAAGTGCCAATTCGGCAACACAGCTATAAGAGTTCTGGGACATCTTGTTAGTAAAGATGGCATCCTGCCCGATCCGGAGAAAATTTCCGCAGTCCTCAACTTTCTGCGACACTTTCGTTCCAAAAAACTACGCAGTTTCCTTGGACTCGCATCGTACTTTCGCCGCTTCATTAGCAACTTTGCCACTATTGCCGCGCCTCTCCACAAGCTCCTTGCTAGTACCGGTTCCTTCGATTGGAATGATCAATGCGAAGCCTCGTTTCAAGAGCTCAAGCAGGCACTCACATCCCCACCGGTGCTTTGTTATTTCGATGACAAGGCACCTACGATATTACACACTGACGCTAGTGGACAAGGAATCGGCGCCGTACTCCTTCAGCGCGACCATGCCTTTCGCGAGAAAGTTGTCGCGTATGCAAGCCGCACTCTGACCTCTGCAGAGAAGAGGTACTCGATAACCGAACAAGAGTGCTTGGCTGTTGTCTGGTTCATCCAAAAATTTTGTCCGTACCTACATGGTCGACATTTTACTGTTGTGACAGACCACCATGCTCTTTGCTGGTTGTCCACAATCAAAAACTTGTCGGGACGACTTGGCCGCTGGATTCTCCGGTTACAATTGTATGACTTCGACGTCATCTACAAGACTGGAAGACAACACCAAGATGCCGACGCTTTGTCACGATGCCCTTTGCCGCAGTCTTCGGCGCACGTCACATCCCTTTGTCAAATCGGCTATACGGATGACGCCTCGTCGATATCATTGATTTCTTCTCTACCTTCATCCACCCGTCCGTCAGTACTTACCACTCCCCAGCGAGCCGATTCTCATTGCACTGACATCATCGGTCGGCTTACCGGCGCTTCATCTTCCCCAAATGCCAGACTCCGGAAACAACTTCGACTATTCAAGTTGGAGGACGATGTGCTACATTGATACATTTCCCACCCGGAAGGCCACCGATGGGTTCCCGTCGTACCACGCGCACTACGCACTGAAGTTCTGCGCGCTTCCCACGACGACCCAACGTCAGGACACTTGGGTTACTACAAAACATACGAGCGCATCCGCAGTCGATTCTTCTGGCCAGGTCTTTCCACGACGGTAGCTAAATATATCGCCTCGTGCGCACTTTGCCAACACCACAAGCGGCCCACTACTGCTCCAGTCGGGACCCTACAACCACTTCCTTGTCCATCAGAGCCGTTCTCTGTCGTCGGAATTGACCTCTTCGGGCCCCTCCCAACTACATCAGACGGCAAGAGATGGATCGTCACCGTGGTTTATCACTTGACTCGGTACGCTGAGACGGCCTCGATCACTTCAGGAACTGCTTTGGAAGTAAAAACTTTTTTGCATTCTATTTACCTACGTCACGGAGCCCCTCGTGTTCTTTTGAGCGACCGGGCATTTCTTTCGAGCACGCTCAGTGAAGTTCTTCAAGCATCAAAAACAGTTCATAAAACAACATCTAGCTATCACCCGCAAACCAATGGCTTAACGGAAAGATTTCATCGCACGCTGTGTGACATGCTGTCCATGTATATCCGACCGGACCATCGCAATTGGGATGCCATACTTCCCTTTGTCACGTATGCGTATAATACGTCAGTTCAACGAACCACAGGCTATTCTCCATTTTTCTAGTATACGGACGCCAACCGACATCACCACTCGACGTTTCATTCTTTTCTGGCCCCGTCAACTCTTCGCCATTCCTTTGCGACCAGTTTCTGTCCCGTGTTGCTCGATGCCGTCGTCTTGCCTGTGTAAACACCTAAGCTAGCCAAGAAGATCGCAAACATCGTTACGACGCCACTCACCGTGTCGTTCTCTACCGCCCTGGCGACGATGTGCTTCTGTGGACTCCTGCGCGAACGCCTGGCTTATGCTAGAAGCTTGAGTCACGCTATCTTGGCCCCTACAATGTTATCGAACAGACCTCACCGGTGAACTACCTTGTCACACCTGTTCATGTCCCCACTGACCAACGCTGCCGCGGGACAGAGATTGTTCACGTTTCGCGTCTCAAGCCCTATCGTATGTGTACCCCAGCGTAATTCGCGGCCAGGCTGGCCACTTCCGTCGACGGGGGAAATTAGTGTAAGAATTCATTGGACGTCATCCTCATCTTTCAATAACGATCATCAGTCTTCGCCCGTTCCTCTTCAACATCGGCGCCATTTTCGCTGTTGCTTGAATAAAGCATCAGCTGAACCCGTGGTATTTCACTCCTTTATATGGCCTACTGGTGGGGCGTGCAGTGTAACTGGGGACTATGACCCACAAAAGGCGTTTAGCTTCGGCGAAATCTTGTCCTATCGGATCCATGGCCAAGAATACTCAATGGCTTGTTGCTCAAGCACCGGTGTACGCCACTCGCGATTGGAAAAACAAGCGCTCGCGCTAGAATTCGGAGTAGCAAGATTTCGAGTTTTTTTGGGTAATTAATTTTGTTTCGTTACTTATCATAATCCACCAATAGGGTTGTTCTATCCCTAAAAGCCTATTCCCCAGATGGCAGCGGCCAGAATCCACAAATGGGCAGTAGTGTTATCCGCATATCAGTACAATATTAATTATCGGAAAGGGTCATTGAATGCAAATGCTGGCGCCTTGAGCAATCTTCCTCTGCCGGAATAACTTCACCAATAGGAATAGGATCCAGTAAAATACGTGCGGCATGCGTATTCTTTGACGAAATTAATCTTTTTATGCAGCAGCTAGCAGACAGCATGAACCATGACGTCCTTCTCAGTCAAGTGAGGACATCGATTCTGTATGGCTGGCCCAAGCTACTCGGACCCGAGCAACAGAGTATCCAACCGTTAATCGCCTGCAAACACAAACTTGCTGTGAGTAAGAGACTTATCTACTGAGGTCATCGGGTCAAACATTGTGGCCAAATATTCTGCAAGCACTTCACGATACCCATCTGGGTATGACGGCTACGAAGCGCCTGGCATGTGCTTTCTTAAGGTATACTAAACTGGACCACGACATCGAATGGTCGGTACGAAGTTGTCATCAATATTGTGTCTAGATTTGGCCTATGCCAGCAAAGCAACTCATTTCACCTGGCCGAAGACCAACCTACGTTGGTCTTCCCTGTATGCTGCCTATGCTGATCTGGTCGAAGGTCATATGATCTCGGTCGTGGTGGGTGCGTACACAAAATTGTTGGAGTCAGTAACAAGGAGTGCGAGTTTATTAGAAGGCAGAACGGTTGGCCTGATCTAGTTCGCTCTAGCCTGCTACTCTACACAGGAAATAAGGAAAGAGGAAAAGAAAGAGAGAACGTTGATGATGGGGCCAGGAAGAGGTGGTGCGTATGTACAGTGGTCACTTAGCATATCATCCTGCCGCCTAGTATCTAGTCTGGGGCTTTTGATAAAGTCTAAAACAGCCCTTGCAGCAGACTTTGACACTGTTTAGTTACTCATTGCTCGCAAAATGTAGCTTTCACTGAGTGACATTCATCTGATGCTTGCCAACGTTGGCGTATAGCCGTTTCTTTTGCGCCGCGTATAATAGCCAGTCCATACCCCTCAAAACACTGAGTGAATGAACTACAGTGGAAGCACTGTAGGGTATGTTCGCACGTTTTGGCCTATCCTACAAAGTCATTTCTGACAATGGCAACATTTTAACAGTTCTGTGACGGAAAGGTTTTTCAAAGATAACCAAGTGTGTCGTGCCAACTCCGCTCCATATTATCCTCCGTGAAACTGTTAGGTAGAGCATGTGGTGTGCACTATTAAACAATGTATCGAGAGCATATCCGAAAGTTTCCGCAGTCAAATACCAAGTTCGTCCTACGTTACAGGATGACATCGACTCGAGACGGCGAATCACCCACCAAGATGCTGCTCGGTTTTCGGCAAAAGACTCACTTGAGCACTCAATTATCAGTGCAGGTGAAATAGGACATTTTGGTAATTGTACTCACGCCACCGATCCAGCGGTTTCAACAGGGAGCGCCTGTGTGACCACGCCAGTATAATCAAGCCTGCCAGCAATGGTTACCAGGCACAGTGCTATCATCAAGAGGTAGGCGCCTGAACTTGTTGTACACCACAGTAGGAATGCAATGTCGTCAGGTGGGCCAACTGCGTCCACAGCACATGAAAACAGTGGTAAAGCCGGAGTTCAGCGCACCACGGCCTTCAAAGCAGCAAGTCTCACCAAGTGCTGTTCCCTCATATCACCCACTCTTGGCAGGAGAAGACGTCGGGCCAACGCACGTATCGCTAGACACATCACAGTCTCCCAGTGAGCCAGATTCAAGGCTTCTCAGGTGTTCTATCAAGGAGGAGGACAAGAACAAAAGAGAAGGCGAGGAGGTTAACCAGGCACGTGCCAGGTTTGCTACCTTACGCTGGGGGAATGAGAAGGGGGAGTATAAAAATTAGAGAGAGAGGAAAGAGCAGAAAAAGAGACAAAAGGACGACTGTAAATCAATGGGCTGACGCGTATGCAGTGGTGGCACTACACAAAGTTAAAGGTGTTCACATAGGCCTGTAGTCTTCAAAAGTACAGGACGGCTTTGACTGCCTTTTTAGCTGACGAAAGACGAGAACAGTGCTCAAGTAGCATCTGCATAGAGAGTGACCGATCATCCAATTGTCGCAATGCGTCAGAATGTTTCTGTCTTCTTAAGGCAAATTGAGGCCAATGGCATAGCAGATGGTCGATGTTTTCGGTTCCGTAGACGTCGCATTCCGCATTGTCGGTCAATCCAAGGAGGGTTGTATATGCTTTTGTGAAGGCTAACCCCAACCAAAGGCAACAAAAAAGCGAAGCTTCACATCGAGGAAGTATGGATGGAGGTCTAAGTTCCAGTCGAGGGTTTGTTTTGTAGATTCTCGTAAGTCTTATGCTTGGGGTGTTCCACTCCAACAGACACAGACTACGTGCCAGGTGACGAAGTTGCTTTGCAGCGTCTGTCCTTGACAAAGGAGTCGGAAGCGTGTGCTCTTCTTGGTCGGATGTGCGAGCTGCATTGTTTGCGGAATCATTGCCACTGATCCCCCAATGATCAAGTAGCCACTGAAAATTGACCTCGTGGCCTGTTTCTGTGACGTGATGAAGAAGCTTGGCGAACTGGTGTATTAACTGTTCAAGGCAACCTCGTCGAAGAACTGACTGCATGATCTGTAAGGCCGGTTTCGAGTCGGAAAACACAGCCCATTTACTCGGTCACTGGGATTTGATGTACTCTAGGATGCCACGGAAAGCCGCAAGTTCTGCCACCGTAGACGTAGTAACGTATGACAGCTTGATTCGCAGAGTGATTCCTCTAGCTGGAATCACCACCACACCGACAGAACCAGGCGCTGGGGTCGAACCATCGGTGTATATGAGTACGTGGTTTTGTACATTTTGTGCAAGGGTGCAAGCTCCATTTTTTAAGGCTGACGAAGGCAAGTTAGATTTTTTCTCTATTTCTGGAATTGAAAGACGTACTTGCAGAAGTGTCAGGCATCACGAAAGATACACCAATTTCTCCGCAGGCGTAAAACCTGACGTAAACGATCCACGATGCAAACAGACAATTGCACTAAATTTTGTGTGGGGCCTCTCAGTAGCGAAGGTTGCCAGGCGGTGGGAAGGATTCCTAGCATGTTCCCTGAGGTATGTACACATTGTTTTAATTGTGATGTGCGTCATGATCGAGTAGTGCTGTGCGATGGCAATGGTTTCAGCCATCGATGCACAGCGTGGTAAACCAAGGCATATCCTAAGAGCCTGGGCTTGAATATATTGAAGGGTACGCAGGTTAGTTTTGCACGTTTTAGATATAACAGGTAGGCTGTACTGCAGGAATACAATAAATTATACCTTGTACAGCTGTAACATAGATTCGACAGACACTCCCCGACTTTTTCCGGCAAGGAACCTGAACAAGTGACAAATGACGGTAAGCTGCTTTTTCAATTAGTTTACCTGTGGGGTCCAAGACAGGTTCGGTCTATTATGACTCCCAAGAAACTGACTCCGGCTGCGTGACACCAATTGCCCATAAATTGATATGCTGTAATAGGACATTGGCTTTCTGATGAAAACCACTACTACACACTTTCCACTTGCGATTTTGAGCCCTCGTTTGCGTAGGTGGTGCAATGTCACTGATGCTGCCGTCTGAAGTCGAGTGCGAAGTTGAAGTCGAGTCACACCTGATGTCCTTACACCGATGTCATCAGCATAAATGGAAAATCGTACGGTGCTTGGTTGCTTGCCAACAGGTCCAATGAGTGTTATGTTGAACAACGTCGGGCTTAGCCCTCCGCCTTGCGGGTCTTCTCGACTAGAATAATACTCGGGTGTCGGGTCATTTTTTGTCTGCACGTGAAATTACCTATTCTGTAAGTAGCTCTGAACCCACATATATATCTTGCCACCGAGTCGTGCTCTTTCTAATGCGCTGAGAATGGCTTCGTGGGTGACATTGTCGTAAGCCCTTTTAACTTCAAGAACCAGAGCAGCAGATAACCGTTTGCAGGCCTTCTGGTGCTCTACATATGTGACCAATTCAACTACATTGTCAATTGATGAGCGGCCTCGTCTGAACGCGGACATGGCATCTGGATATATTTCGTAGAACTCTAAGTACCATTCCCGACGCGTTAAAATCAATATTTCCCTAACATTTCTCACACAGCTCACGAGGGTGATCGGACGGTAAGAAGAAATGTTCAAAGGGTGACTTGCCGGCTTTGAGAAGTGGAATCAGGCAACTTTCATTCCTGAGGATTCATGCCAGTTTGCCAGTAGTCGTTATATAGCAGCAAGAGTGCTTTCCGAGCATTTTAGGAGACACCGAGCGTGGTAGGTGAGGCTGTCAGGTCCTGGTGCTGAAAAACGTCTCCACAAAGCAAGCACAGTCTTTAAGTCTTCCATTGACAACCAACACTCCGTTCGGGGATCACGTGGAGATACAGAACAGTCGGGTGTCTTCCTCCCAGATGAATTTGTCCCACAGGTAATCTTTCGACAGAAAGATGCTGTGACTTCAATCTCTTCGCAGCGTAAGCAAAGCGCCAGAGATTTAAATGAGTAGCGCCCAGTAATGGCTCTACAAAAACCTCAGACAGTTCTCCAGATTAGTGACGGAGGCTTTCCGGGTTCCAAAGACTCACAAACAGATACCCATCATCGCTTCTGAAACTTGTTCAAGTGGCGCTGTATTTTCTTTTGTTTGTCTGGCCACTCTCAGATCATCGAATTACTTCGTGCGTCTATAACGTCGCTCTGCACGACGACGAATCGCTCGGAGTTTCTCAAGATCAATTTCCATATCAGTGCGAGATGAGCTCACTGGAAGTGAACGCGTGGTGGAGTGTAGGGCAATCTTCCTTGCGTCCTCTAGGTTGAAGGGTGAGCCGCCAACATAGCCATGATTAACTTGTATTTTTGCCAATCAGTGCACAGGACGGCTCTGGAGGACTTGGGGCTTGAAAAGCCAACAATCTTCAGGTATGTTGGGATTTGGTCACTACTCCTTGTTCCCAAATCCGAAAACCAGTGCACTCTTACGGCAAACGAGCGTGAGACGAAAGTGAGGTCCAGGCAACTACTATAGGCTGATCCAAGCAGATAAGTACGGTAGCCATCATTTACGAGGATAAATTTACATTCGGAAGCGAAAGACACTAACTGTCTACCTCTAGTGCAGACCCTGGAGCTTCCCCATAAGTAGTGGTGGGCATTGAAGTCGCCAGTTATCACCCATGGCTGGAGAGTTGAATTCGAAATTCCGCGCAAGCGCTCCCGGTATAGGCGATCTCATAGAGGCAATTAGGCTCCGATGATTGTTAATGTGGTCTTCTTGTTTTTACTGCTAGGCAAACGTACTGGTTTCTTCATCAGAGGGTACAGGGTGATGAACATAAGTTAAGTCGCGCATTATGAACACAACAACCTTGCTAGGCTTTTTGTGGGTAGAAGACATGAAGCACTCATATCGACAGTCTGATGTGAGCTGGCAGGTTCGGTTCGCAAATCGCAATTATGGATAACGGGTTCATGAATACATATTGCCGGAAGCCGGAAATACACGCTTAAAGCCCTATGGCATTTCACTGTAGTACAGATGCGTTCTTGACCTCCTCTCGAAAGAATCACATGTCGCGGGCCATAGTTTTACCTTAGAGCTGCAAGCACCGAACTCAAAGTGTCCAGCACCTGTAGTGCGCTCTGCACTAACGGGGG
The DNA here is from genome assembly GCA_013436015.1 of Rhipicephalus annulatus. Taxonomy (NCBI): domain Eukaryota; kingdom Metazoa; phylum Arthropoda; class Arachnida; order Ixodida; family Ixodidae; genus Rhipicephalus; species Rhipicephalus annulatus. The sequence goes on from WOVY01013540.1 coordinate 18,721, forward strand.
TGTTGTTGCTGAGGAGCATGCGCATTGCACTGTTAGGGGCTGCAACATGTTAATGACCTTGCTATCTTCAGTTGTCTTTGCATCAGTGGTTCATGAGGGTATCGAGGTTGGCGGGATTCGATGACCTCTGAATCAGGCTGTGTTCATCGAAGGGAAGGCCATTCTTCACGTGGTGGGAGTGCTGACCCTGCTTTTGTTTCCGGCGTATTCGTCATCGCAGAGCTTGATGAAGGATGGCCAGTTGTTTTTGCGGGAGATAGCGTATCTCTATCGGCAGATGTCACGTTTCGTGATGATCTTCTGTGGTGATGCCGACGTCGCCTGACAGTAGCAGCAGCTTCTCTGTGCGTTGAATTGTCGCGCACCATGCGTTTCAGTACTACGCGCTCATTTCGCACTCACGGGCACTCTTCAGACGAAGCTTTATGAGCGCCGTGGCAGTTGGAGCATTTGCACGCAGTTGCGTGATAGGTGTCTTCTGATTGAGGTTCAGCGCACCGCGGGCCCACAACATTGCTGGTACATACTCCTTTTACATGTCCCATTTTGAAAATGTGTAGCATTGTAGGGGCTTCGCTATCTATGGATGGACGTGGTGGCAAACGTGGCCAACTTTCACGTGGGGTGGAAGACTGCCTCCATCAAAAACAATCTTCAGGCAACGTGACTGAACGAGCCTTGCGATGTGCTCGATGAGGGTGTCGTCTGTAGTCGGCTTTATTGATATAGAAAAATCGTCAGCGGGAATGGAAATGTACACGTCACAAATGATGCCAGCACTGCCCTTGAAGCCAGTTGGGATCACTGATTCAACTGTGACTCTGTCGATTTCTGTGACGTTCTGTACGTTTTGCAGCGCACTACAGTGTAGAACATCAACTGTCAGACAATGCTACCGTGAGTTGATCCTCACGTCTTTTATCTCATTTGGAGCGACTCCTTCAAGATATGTAGTGAGGACTTGCCTGTTGAGCCACCGTCACTTGGCTGAAGGGTCCACAGCCATGAAGAGTATAGTGTGCGGCTAACGCTGCGGGGTAGCCTGCACGGTGGATAAACTCGCAGTCGACGATGTTCGCAGCAGTCTCCTTTTTGCATTACGGCTCATGACGACTGTGCAGTCGTCATCCTAGGACTCGAAGCCGTCTTAGTAGAACTCTATTGCCTCCCTGTCTGTGCCACTTGAGGTGGTCCCACGTTTCCTAGCCGCTGCCGGACGTAGCAGTTGTCCACCGCGAAGATCCTGAGAGGCTTCTTCATTCATTCTCGCCAGGAGGGCGTGGCAGCTCCATGAATTTGCGGTAAAAGAAATCGAAAACTTGTAACACGGGTACAAGTGTTCTATGAAAGAGGCACTTCGTCATCATCCCTCTGTTCTACTAATGCCACTTTGATGCCACGCCTGCTCGCTGCCGTTGTGACGTCACGCGCCTTGACTGAGCGAGCCTGCACAGGAGCCTGCGAATCCCTGCCACCATCGCCTTCCTTGAAAAGACAAAACATTTTTGTCTTCCGTGAAAAGATAAAACATGTATACAACAGCTTTGTTCAAACCTTTGTAACTGGATTGGCGCTAGTTTAACAATTGCATTGCGCTTTAAATTTTTTGATGATTTATTTGTGATTCCTCTGGACGTAAGAGAATATTAGGCGCTATCAAATACCAGACCTCTTTATAAAAGTGAAGTTTGGAGGCCCAACAAAAAGACGAATATAGTGAGGTATATCGAAATAATTTTGATTCACACACACAAAGAGTCCAGAAGATGATTACGAAGTGTGCCTATTATTAGCAAAACTTCTGCAGTTTTTTTCTGCTGAGTGAGCGCATTTCTTCTGCTGTGCATGTTTGTGGTTCGTTTTACTTGTTAGTCGTTCTCAAGTATTTCAGCTTGAAATGAAGGTCACACACATGAAAAAGCATTTAACAATGCGATTAATCAAAAGGCTTTCTGCTCCACATGCGCCTTATTGAGAAGCTACAAAACAGAAAATTCACTTAGGTGTGCACAGGCATCTGAATTCACTGTAAGAGCAGCAGCACATATTGCAAGGACATGATATGTAAGGTTTATCGTCCCAAAACCACCATAAGATTATGAAAGACACCGTGTTGGACGTTTCCGGAAATTTCGAACACCTGGGCTTTTTAACGTGCACCCAAATCTTAGCACACGGCCCTACATCACTTTCGCCTTCATCGAAAATGTAGCCACCGCAGCCGTGATTCGATCCCGTGACCTTCGTGTCAGCAGCATTTTAAGGACAATAAATTAGGTGAAGGTACTAAAGAGACTGGTGCATAATTATATTATCGTCAAGAAATGATTAGATCAGTCGTAAGAACTACTACGTAGCATACATAACAGATGCACGACACCACGCACTAGCCCTCCTTCCCTCATCTCACCAAAGGGGCCGGAGGTATCACAATAAGCATGATTTGCTATGCGCCAATAGGGAAATGTTTAAATGCTATGCGGTGAATATTGCTTTATTTGATGTGTTGGCAGTGTGATCAGCGGAACCTAAAACTGCTCGTTGAGCCGTGAAGTTTCACAGCTGGTTGAGCCACGAAGTTGTGTGTACTTCATTTCGCGTTATTTTCAGCCAGGCAGACTACGTCTCGGCCGATGCATCCATGAAAAACGCAGAATCGGTGCAGTCCTAAGCACTATCTCGGGACGAAATGCGTTACCGTGGGGATGAGCACCAGCACCACTTAGTGAAAAGTGTTCAAGGTTAAAGCTTCCCTAACAGTTCAAACGCTTACATGACACTGTTCTACAGAAAGAAAATGACGTGCTAAATGTGGTGCCTTTAAAGTAACTCAAATCAAGTAGTATAGACACGCACATACCTTCGAATCACGGAGAGAATGCTAATGAAAGCACCGGAACCTTCGGCACTTTGTGAATATCGATGACCGCTGGGCCCGCTACACTGTTTCATTGCGAGAGCTCGCAGGTGTATACCACGGAAACATTCAGTAAACAAATCATTTCACCAAACCCGCAGCACTTCACAGACGCAGAAAAGCACGTTCATCTTCATGCAGACGCCAAATTAAACACTAGCACTCATCTACAGGCTTCGTCAGGCTTAGCGATCCTGCTATCTCGAACGGCTGGAGCATGCATGCGCACGTATACTCGGCATGAGACGAGTATCAAAGCTGATTGATATGTGGGGTTTAACGTCCCAAAACCACTATATGATTATGAGAGACGCCGTAGTGGAGGGCTCCGGAAATTTAGACCACCTGGGGTTCTTTAACGTGCACCCAAAACTGAGCACACGGGCCTACAACATTTCCGCCTCCATCGGAAATGCAGCCGCCGCAGCCGGGATAGTATCAAAGCTGAGTGCCGTCAGAGGCCACGCCCGGAGTTGCGTGCAGGCCTGAATTATTTTTATAGATGGCATTGATTCTACGCACACAAGAAGCCTGCCTGACAGGCTAGGCTTCTAAGTGAAAAAACGTGACGTGTCACGTCATCGAAAGTTCATGCATTGTGCTAACAAATGCGCATGCTCGCCCAAAGGCGCACTGCATAAAAACAGCTACGCTATCGGCAATAAATCCACAGAGAAACATACGCAAAGAGCAGACATTCCAGTAGGGCCGTGCGTCTGAGCTACTGCGCGGATGGTCAGACGCGATAATGTCTTTAGCATGAATGAAACAACAGAAGTTTTTTTTTGTTGATGCTGGGACTTGAACCCGCTTTCTTATATTCCAAAAGCGTTTGTCTTTACCACTAGACTTACACCCATGCCTCCGCAAAGGAAATACACATACAATACATCTAAGCCTTCGTGAAACACAAATGGAGAAAGACCGCACTTTCTGGCCAGGCTTTACTGATTTTTGTGGTAGTGCAGTAAACATCCTCAGTGGGACACAATGTACAGCTGTTATGAAGAATCACACAATTAAATCATTTTTTGGAAAAACATTTTGATGCTTAAGTTGTGTCGTCATGGTATTCATGAGACGGCTATTGCATGTGTTGACTAACAAGTAGAAGCGAGCGTTGGTACGCCATCCAGTGATTGGTCAGGCCCTTCCTTTCTCGGTCGAGAAAAGACTCGAGTAGCCATTTTTTACGCATGTATATTTCTCTATGACAAACAATTTTCGGCTTGGCACTCACCGAGTGTGTTTCTGACGCGACGCTATACTATATACACCCACTTTTCACATTAGACCTCTGATCCCTTTTGTGCAGTCTTGCAGAGCTATGTGGGGCACGCTGCCTCCACGTGTAGTATTGAGTTTTGTCAAATTTGGCTATTCGCGGTATTGCCTTAGAACTTTTCATGTTCATTCATTCGTCGCCGAAGATTTCGCGGCCACTTTACCTCTCACAACTTATTGTTGCGTTACCGAAGTGCTGCACTAGTCTAATACGCTTTTTGGAAAGAAAATTGCGTAACGAAGCATGGCCTCTAATTTCAATGAACTGCAAGAAAATACAGAGAAGCCTATTGGGGGGGGGGTTAGAAAAAAAAGATACGCTAATTATTTGTCAAGGCGGAAAGAACGAGGCTAAAATCTCTGGCTTCGAACAGCGCTCGCCTGTATATAACTAGCTGAAAAGGTCACTTCAAATCTTCGTATTTTTGCTATACGTTGTGTAACGCTTCGGTAAGCTGGCGAGGAAAAAATGTGGAGCAATATGCGGTGGCAACAGTAAAAAATGCTTACCTGACGTGCTTAATGTCCAGGCGCTTTTCCATGCAATTATAGGCTGTCCTTCATTATTCCTTCACATTTCTTTTGGTCACCGAACTATTCTGCATACCTAAATTGACGATTACCTCTACAAACTGTCTGAATGCCTTAATTGACCATCATGTCGCAAAGATCACCGTAGGCTGTTGTTTGGTGCAATAACAACTTCCGTAACTTGGTGTTTATTTTTCTTACACACATGCAACTGAATTTCCCGGCGATGTTGCTTTTGGTCTATGTATAGTAACTTCTGTGGTTGAATTTCTATAACATGGGGGTCTTTCCCGTGCACGTTAACTTATGGACACTAATCGATCGAGATTCACCTCCATCGAAATGTGGCCGCGATGACAGAAATCAAACGCACGTCTTTTTGGCCAACAGCCGATGACCATGACATCTGTGGCGACACCATCATCATCATCATCACGACCACAACCACCATCATCATGATCATAATCTACCGGACTACGCCCACTACAGCGGAAAGGCCTCTCCTATAATCTGTCAATCAACCCAGTCTTGTGCGTTCAGCTGCCACGTTATACCTGCGAACTTTTTTTTAATATCTGCCCACCTAACTATCTGTCTACCCTTGTTGCGTTTGCCTTATCAAGAATCCAGTCAGTTACCCTTAATGACCAGAGGTTATCTCATCTACGTGCTACGTGCTCGGCCCATGTTTATTTCTTCTTGATTTCAATTATACCCTTGACTCCAGTTTGTTTCCTGACCCACTTCTTGTATTAAGGGTTACACCTATGATTTTCCTTTCTATCGATAACTGCGTCGTCCTCAGTTTAGGCAGAATCGTGTTCGTAAGCCTCCAGGATTCTGCTCCGTAGATAAGTACTGGAAAGATGCAGATGTTAAAATACCTTCCCCTTAAAGGTTAGTGGCAGATAACCATTCATGAATTGAGTATGTTGGCCAATTGTGATCCACCCCATCCTTATTCTTCTAGTTGTTTCACTCTCATGGTTCAGTTCCACCTCTACTACCTGTACTAAGTAGACAGAATCCTTCACAGCTTTCAGCATCTGTGAACAAACAGCTAATGTTGTTTATTAAAAGCATAATTGTGCTGAGCCAAAGAGCTAATTAGGGCCTCCTAGTTAAGGTGCACAGAATAAAACAGGAGTTCCTCAATATTCCAGGAATGGTAGGTGCTTTTATATTACTTTGGGAAAATCATTGCACAAAGCTGAGTGCTCAATTTGAAACGTAAAATTGTTCTCTTGCCTTCAGCCAATACGACGACACAAAAAAACCACCTTAATTCCATTCACTCATTGTAAGTTAGTCAGCAATTCACACGCTATCCACACTCTATTGATGATGAGATCTAAACACAAAATAATGGTTTGGTGAAATATATAGAAGTTTTTATTCACTGTATTCGCCTTTCGATGTGAATTCGCAGTGATGCTATTCTGTTTCTCTGGCCTCACTCTAATTAAACTGGCCTCTTGTAAAGCAACGAGATTGTTCAGTCTAACGTTGATGTCACTCAGCATATCTTGAATCTTGAATTTATTTTCTGCCATAACAACGTCCCCTTCATTGAAAGAAAGTATCAATCAGCAACTCTGCCTCACAATTCCTTGTCAGAAATGGTGCCTGGAAAAAGACTTGAAACAAAAGTTAGTGTGCCTTCAAGCGATATGCCAATCAATCCCTTGAAAGTGTTCTTCGACCTATAGGTCGACAATGTGGCAGATTGCAATTGCCAGTGCACTAGATACTCCACATTTCATGTCTGTGGCGTCCAATTTGACTCGCGCTGAAAGATATTTTCGTTTGAATGCAGCTGGCATTTTTCTTCTACCTGTTCTATAGACATCCATATTGGTAATTAAGTTAAATTGAGTAATGTGTAACTTGGCCACGTGATGCATATCCTCGAAACTGTGGCAATCGATATGCAAAACCTGTCTGCAATGCCTTTTTCAAACAGCCCAAGATGCAATGAAACAAGAGGAAAACTAATCACTCTCTACTATTAGGCTTCCAGGCCTACCTGCATAGAATGTATCTGTTCGAAGCCTCGTGGGCAAGATTTTCACGTTCTTTCTTTTTCTCTGGGATTCATAAATTTCAACAAGCTTTGCAACACTTCAAAGGATGGCAAGCCCGTGTAAAAGCGTATGTCCTCGCTGCTAGGGACTGCAGGAAAACTGCAGGAAAAGTTAGAAGGCTCGCATGTTGTCAAAATAGTCAGATACGTGGATGATTTCTTGGTTCTTCTAAATTGTAATTCTTCTATGTTTCACTCGTTTGCAACTCAAACTTTAGGTGTGTTCGAAGATTGTTTAAAGCCTCTTATGTTGACACTTGAAATGCCCGAGAATGACAAGTTACGCTTTTTGGATTTAAAACTGGTTTTCAGCCCACAGCACATCTGTTGGTGTTATGAACCACGTGCGCAGAAACCTCTACTTCCCTTTTCTTCCACTCACAGTAAGATAGTTAAGCGAGGCATAGCACGAACCTGCCTTGAGAATGCTTTAAATAGGTCGTGCGCCCACAATCTCTCTGCGAGCTTCAAAGCTCAAGTTTCCCGGCTTAAGGCTTCAGGTTTCCCCGAGGCGTTTATCGCGTCTGTTGCTGAGACGATCCTGCGGACTAATAAGGCAGAGCAGAGGAAGCGACAGAATCTGAGCAACACGGATACAGAACGTGAAAGGATAGCCGTGATTCCATACATACACCAGATATCACACAGGCTCAAGAAAATCGGAAAACGTGTAGGAGTTCGTCTCCTGTTCTCGGCACCGTTCAAGTTAATCAGCCTCACCAAATATACAAACCCCCTTAAAACGCAATCATCAACGGAATGCAGAGTTCAACATAGAAACAGGTATGCGGCCTGCTCCCGGGAAGTTGTCTATAGGACCCTCCTTTCATGCGGTGCTTGTTATGTCGGAACGACCGGAAGGTGTCTGAACGATCAGCTGAGAGAACACGCGAACAATGTTAGAAACGGGAAAAATGGTTTTCTTGCTCAGCACTGCACTGAGTGCAATTGTGTTCCCCTCTTCAAGGACACAGCGACGCTGTACAAGCACAGAGGTGAAAGCAACCGAGTCATTGTCGAGGCCGCGCAGATGGCACGCGAACAGGTGGCTTGTATTAGCAAGCCCTCCGTGGCTTTGTCCGAGAAGGAACGCAGGTTCCTCGAAGGTTTCGGTGCGGGCAGGTAGTTATATTATCTTTACCTTTCTGTTTCGTTTTCTTCTAGATTTTTCTTTGCTGTTTTTCAGGGCTTTTGTTTTTGTGTTGTTTGTTTTTGTTTTTTCTTACTCATGTTCTGCTCTTTGTGCCGTATGGTTTTTATCACATGGTTACTGTCTCCTCTATATATTTTCGTGCTCTGCGCAATACACTCAGTTGGAAGTTAGCGTTCATGTCTTTCGTGTCCTTCTTGTCTCTGTGTCGTCGTTTTGTTCTCGCGCTCTAACTATCGTCATGCCATACCAACTAGCCCAAGCTGCCACACTTCTCAATTTAAAGCTGTACTCCAAATTTCTTTTGCAGCTTTTCCATTTCCTCTTTTGCCAATTCAAGTTCTCTTTCAACAAGAAAGAGCGGTTCCTTTGCATGCTTTAGTATTATTTGCTGTCTAGCTTGTTCAAGTTCAAGCTCCTTGTATACAAGCATTATTTAGCAGATTCCAGCTCGGTCAAACGCTTCCCCAATTGTCCTTCATTTGCCTAGGCTTCTTCTTGTTGGTGGTTTTGTCTGCACGTGGGTGATGGCAGCTTTTCAGAACTGCTCATCTTGATGGTTTGATGTCAACCTTCACTTGTTCAGTCTTGGAGGCGTTTATGTAAAGGTGTATAGCCGCATTGTCTGTGTGATGGGATTCTTCAAAAAATGTTAATTTAATGAACTTCGTTTCACCATTTGACCACAACGTCCGTAAGAAAGACGGTGAGGCTCTTTTCTGTTTCCTTTCACTCTAGGAAAACAACACATGAACATGAAACACGAAACATGCACTGATGATAAAAAACATCTTAACGGTTATGTGCAGAGCAGGTTATGTGAAATCGCAAAAACAAGCCTTCTTCAACTGTAACCGAAATTCTCACCGGTGATTGCTAGTCTGCTGCGGTGTGGTAGACGTCTACGGCAAGCAGATACGTGCACAGAGAGACCTTCGTTGGAGGAATCCGATGTCTTCGGAACCTACCCGCAGGGTGGTGCTCATATGAGGGCACGATAAAGCGGGTAGGTTCCGAAGACAGGGCTGACGAAATCAGGCAGTCTTCATCTCGAATGCGCGGCCCATGGGCCACAGCCAAGCACTGGGATTCATGCCCGATAGCGGATCCGGTGGCTGCCGTATTTATTTTATTTATTTATTTATTTGCAATACTGTCGACTCCAATGTTGGAGTCATTACAGAGGGCACATTGCAGGTAGTATACATTCATGAAGAACAAACAATAACATTCCAACTGACATACGGGATTCCTTATATTATTGGTGAAAAAAAAACAAGATACAAGGAATAATGAATTATCCGCATAATTAAAAACAGGAAGATAATCGCACCAAAATGTGTTATACAATGTTATAAGAATATGTAGATATGTAGCGCATCTTTATTATCGGCACAACCATCTTCACCAGCAGGCGCATCCGGCAAACCATTCCACATTTTATTTGCGCGAGGAAAAAAAGAGAATGAAACGAGAAACATCAATTTGAAACGCACCACATTTTTCGGTTCACATGATATCAGAGAGCAGGACAAATGACGGTGACCGAATCAACAATATGCGCAGTTTTCAAGCAGGAAACTCAGGAAACTGCTGACTTGCGCATACCAAGCCAGGTATTTGAGCGATGGATTGAATGAATAAAAAAAACAGACGGATACGAAAACATAGGCCTCACCCAGTACTTTCTGGCCTGCCACAGTGCGCCGTGCAAAAAAGAAAAGGAAAAGAGGAAAATAGCAAAGGTATGTGAAGCATTGAAGCACTAGCTACTGTAGATTACGCATGGTTTCTAACACTGCGGTGAATGTGGATAGTGTGTCGGCATTAGTAGCATTTGCATTCAGTTTATTCCATTCGAGTATTGTTAGTGGGAAAAACGATTTTTAAAAGACGTCACTATTTGAGGAATATTCTTGCAGACTGTATTTGTGCTTATGACGAGTAGGGCGTGACTGTGAAAATGTGACGTACTTAGACACATCTACCTTGTAGTGGCCATGTAACGACTGGTACAAGAACCTCAGGCGTGCCTCTTTTGCCCTAGTAGCTAGTTTTTCAATGCCAGAAGAAGCCAGAAGGTTAGTGGGAGAATCTGTACGTTTGAACTTGTGTACAAACCATATGGCTTTGCGTTCTACTGCCTCTAATTTACTAATACCACTTAGCGTATAAGGAAACCAAACTACGTTGGCATATTCTAATACTGGTCTTACGAACATGGTATAAGCCAAGAGTTTTGCGGGCGCTGGTGCAATTCTAAGTCGTCCTTTTAGGTAGAAAAGTTTACGCAGTGCGGCCGCAGTGACGTTAGCTATGTGTGTATCCCATCTCAGGTCAGACGTTAATGTAATGCCTAAGTACTTATGCTGCAAAACATTAGTCAGTGGTGAACCATGAATGGTGTAAATGAATTGCGATGGATTCTGCTTACGTGTTACCGTCATAGCTACGGATTTTTTCACATTGATGGACATTTGCCACTTAGTGCACCAATCTGCTAGCTTGGTTAGACATTCATTGAGATTAATGTGGTCTGTGTAGCTGGTTACCTCCTTATAAATAATGCAGTCATCTGCAAACAGTTTGATATTACAGTCAATGTTTGACGTGAGGTCATTTATGAAAATTAAAAATAATAGTGGTCCCGAGACGGAACCTTGAGGGACCCCAGAAGTTACGGGGACTATGTTTGATATATGACCTTCATACTGCACGAACTGTGAGCGATTTGTTAGGAAATTTTCTATCCAAGAAAACAATAACCCCTCTTCTATCGCACTTTTCAGTTTAATTAGTAACTTTCTGTGACATACGCAATCGAAAGTCTTAGAGAAATCAAGTAAATTATGTCTGTTTGGCCACGATTATTTATGGTAGAAGCTAGATCATGAACTACCTCCGTTAGCTGCGTAACAGTGGACAGGCCACTACGAAATCCGTGTCGATTAGGAGACAAAAATTTTATTTTCTCGAGAAAAACAGTTATGTGTTTGAGGATGATATGCTCTAGTAGCTTACATGAAATGCTAGTGAGGGATATCGGCCGGTAACTTGAAACCAATGACTGTTCTCCTGATTTATGAATAGGTATTATTTTTGCAATCTTCCAGTCATCTGGCAGCTGGGATGAAGTAAGCGACTTTCGAAAGATTAACCCAAGAAACTTGCTACACCATTCCGCGTACCTCTTAAGGAACTCGTTAGGAATATCATCTGGACCACTCGATTTTTTAGGATCTAAGTTAAGAAGCAAGTTCAGTATTCCTGTATCTGTGACTTCTAGGTGATCGATGCTTGGCGAATCGAGGGATAATACTGGAGGAGTGGCACCATTATCAGTCATGAACACTGATTGGAAAAAAATGTTGTATTCGTTAGCCTTTTCCGTTCTTTCCCCTGAATCCGTGTGCGACTGTGTATTATTGCTAGTGCGAAGGTATCTCCAGAATTTGCTTGGATTGCTATTAATAAAGCTTGGAGGTGTAACACTGAAATAATATTGTCTGGCAGTTTTCTTTTTTTGCTTAAACTCTGATTTTGCGCACTGCAGCTTCTGTTGAATGGATGATTTACACTTATGGTTTTTCGCAGCCACACGCAACCTTTTTACCTACGCTTGGCCTGGATAACCTCACGTGTTATCCAAGGATTATTCCCTGGAGCTCCCTTGTGTTTTTTGGTATGAAGTTAGTGACACAGTACATAACAGTAGATTTGAAACTTAGCCAAAGTAGATTAGTATCACTGGATGCGTCAAAAGCTAGCTGCAAAAAATTTTCGAACTCATGTGCGAGATGGGTTAATACGCTGCTATCGTCAGCTTTTTTGAAATCAATTACAGTTGATCCACGCTGCTCACATGCAATACTGGAGTCAAGCGGCAGCAAGCATATGACTATGTGGTGGTCTGATATGCCGTCAACTACGTCAGTGCGAACACGGTCTTCCGGGAAGTGCTGACTGATCAGTATCAGATCTAATATGCTCTCGGCAGTGTTCTGTAAGCGGGTTGAAGATAACACGATTTGCTGAAGGCTAAAGTTCAACATTAAGTTTATAAGAGCGTCCGAGGCAGATGATGTGTGGTTTAGCGTAGTCCAGTCAATGTCTGGGAGATTAAAATCTCCCATAAGCAGGACACGAGAGTTGCGAACATGACGCTGCATGAAGTCATGAACTGCAGTTATGCATTCGTGTCCGGATGACGGACCTCGATAAACGCATCCAACGAATATAGAAGTGCTATCGCAAAGAATCCGGCAGAAAATTGCCTCAGCATCTGTTACAGCTGGAAGCGATACATATGAATGGCATTTCTTTATGAGTAGAGCGACGCCCCCGCCACGAGAAGGTCTATCCTTACGGATAACGTAATAATTTGGAGGAACAACTTCACTATCGTATATCTCGGAAGAAAGCCATGTTTCAGTGACACCTACTATACCAGGACTGTATTCTAGTAGAAGATTTTCGAGAGCATCTATTTTGTTTAGAACACTTCTTGCGTTAACATTCAATATAGTCAAGGCTTCGATTTTGCGTGTAGACGAGCTTGCCGAGTTTGCGGTCTTGATCGCACCTCGTCCTTTTTTGGGCGAGAACCTTGTCGTTCTTTTCTTCATCCCAGGCAAAGGCTTGGTTATTAATTAACAATTTGTCAAACACTAACGACACCTTCTCCTTCTTTTCTCGATTTTCTTTGGCGCTGTTCCATAGCTTTCGCCTGATGTCTCGGATTCTAGGCGAAAAGTCTTCTCCGATAGAGAAGCTGGTGTTTCTCAGTTTGTATCCGCTTTTAAGTATCGATGATTTCTGCCTAAAATCTAGCAACTTGAAAATGACTGGTCTATTTTTGTTCCGTTCTGCTCGTCCTAGGCGGTGTATTCGTTCGATAGAAACTCGTTCAAGGCCGAGGGTGTCCTGAACATTAGTCTTATTCACTGCTTGTTCAAGAATTTCACTCGTCTCTCCGTCAACTTCAGGTAGGCCATAAACAACCAAGTTCGATCGCCTACTTCTGTTTTCTAGGTCGTCGACCTTCCTTTCCAGCAATTCATATGCACGTTTCATGCTGACAAGCTCATCCTGACAGAGACTAACCTTCTCTTCGAGTCTTGATAAAGCGTCTAGCTTTTTATCAATATCGACAAGACACTTTTACTTGATGAACTTAATATCCGCGGCGACTTATTTTAGTGCGCTTGCGATTTGATCTTGCGCAGGTCCCGGGTTAGTCTCAATGTCTCCCCCTAAGAGTAGTAATTTTCGCAAAGACATCCTAACACAACATGGCATACAAGAAAAACCGTGGGCACGGTAGCACAAGCAAAAAAAGGATCGTCAGAGCGTATACATTTTCTGTATTTCTTCCTCAACTGCACAAGGAAGACGAACGGGTTATCAGACGTCCGCATGCCTGAAGTGCCACCGTGCCCAAGAAGCGTCGAGTGCGCTGCACGAGCTTTTGTAGGTGAGCTGGTGGGTGGTCCTGGGTGCTGATCATGCGCAGTCATAATCAGGATAGGCAACGGCGAATGATGAGGCGACATCTCTGATGACGTGCAGGACGGCATTGTTGGCGCATGGTAGCACGCCAGACTGTGGGCCTGCGCCGTAGTGCTCTCCCCGGATCGCAAGCTGCCCCCACCGGAGGTGAGAAGCAGGCCGAGGAAAAACTGCACAAGGAAGACGAACGGGTTATCAGACGTCCGCATGCCTGAAGTGCCACCGTGCCCAAGCCGATCTTTCCACTGGCTATCTTTCCACTGGCTCAGGTATCTTTCCACTGGCTCAGTGGACCGTCGAAAATGGAGGTCAAAGGAAACAGGCCGCTCTGACTCTTCACCTCTGCCAGGCACTCGGGGCAAACCACGACCGTGACGCTGGTGAGCTGCCTTCACCCTGCTTCTGCCCAAACCGACAAAGAGCCCCTTGCCGACCCTTGTTGCTCCTCGGGTCGACTCGTTGGCTTCTGGGGCTTTCTGGGTTGCCGTGTCAACAACTGATCGGCCCCTGAAATCTTCGTGTTACCTACTGATTGGGCCGATTTCCTCTTATGTTGTTGACGTAGCGCCATCGTGCCGATGTCCGCACGCGGCCCTCTTTTCTCATCTCTCGCCTTCGAACTTAACCGCCGTAGCGCATTCTTGCACGTGCGCCAGTGTCCTCCTCGTTGTCGTTCACCACCGCACACACCCCGGAGGGCTGAAGATATTTTGCACGCATATCACATCCCAGTCTGCTGCCTGTACTTGACATACTGCTGAAGTTGAACCATGTTGCTTGAGTAGCTTTATGTTCTTGCTAACTTTGATGAACAAGTAAATATTCTTGGCTCAGCGTCTTCCTTCAGACTACTTTTCCCAGAAGCATAGTTGGGATAAGTCAGAGTCAGTGAATTGCTTTGAACATACTTATGCGTTCAAGCAACAGTAAAGTGATTGCCTTCATGCCTTCTTTCGCAGATGTGGATATCGTAGAAACCCCTATAATGATACCTTAGAAAATTTACGCGTCATTGGTGGAACGATAATGAGAGATCACATTATTTCTACTGAACTATGATGTCTCGGGGGCTCAGTCTGAGATATTACGTGAGGAGTAGGTCTGTATATGGACCGAGGTTAGGTCCTCTCTAAACATGCGTGTGGTGCCAAGCGAAAACAGAAGGAACCTGTTCAGGCCGACGGCAGGAGCAGAACTTACCTTTATTCTCTTTCAACCACAGAGCCCGCCGCACGGGGAACAACGCGCAGGGGTCTGCACGTGCGCCTGATTGCGCCAAAATTATTAGGCGGCCAATGATGATGATGAGCGCTAGAGGCCGCCCCCCCCCTTTGATTAGAAGCGAAGTGAAGCACTGGTCCCCAAAAACAGTCTTAGCGGTCAGGCGATCGGGTGGAACCTGCGTTTTAGCGGTTGCAAAGAAGTTCGAAGCACATGTTTCCGGCTATTACGCTAGGTAGGCGGGTTTCACTCAGTCGATAGCCACGACCTTTTTACGTCTATTGAGATAGATGGTGACTGTTTTTTCTGCCTAGCTGAACACCTTGAATGGGCCGGCGTACTGAAGCGTAAGGGAGGGTCGAATACCTTCACGCCGGACGAAAACATGGCTCGCTGTGGCCAAATCCTTGCTGACAAAAACGTCAGTCGATGATGCCTCGCAACTGGAGCAAGGACGCAGGCGTGAGAAAAGGAAACAGAGCTGTTCTATGTAACTGTCTGGATCGGGCATTGTGACAGTACCTGGCGCGAAAAATTTCCCAGGCATACGCAGCGTCGTCCCATAGACCAACTTCGCAGCTGTGCAGCCGAGGTCTTCCCTAAGAGACGACGCACACGCGAAGCATACGAGAGGAGGAAGATCTTCAGCCCTAAATGAACGAACTTGACGAGCCATCAAGGTGGCTTCAAGCTGACGGTGAAGGCGTTCAACTAATTCATTCGCCGATGGGTGATATGCGGTAGTGTGGATATGGCGGACTCTGTACAGGCCCGTCAGTTCGCGGAAGAGATCACATTCAAACTGTCGACCCCAATCGGTGGTTACTGCGCTAGGGCATCGAAAACGTGAGATCCAGCCACTGATGAACGCTGAAGTCACGGTAGATGACGTTATGTTGGCGGGTGGAAAAGTTTCGGGTAAGCCAGTATAATCGTCCACGCAGGTCAGGATGTAACGAACACCTCGAGACGGTGGAAGTGGGCTGACGGTGTCGATGTGAACGTGAGCAAACCAAGCATCGGGTGGGCGAAAGGACTGAATTGGCGATTTCATATGTCGGGTTGTCTTGGAGCGTTGACAGAGGAGACATTCCCGCACCCAACGCTGTACCTCGGAGTTCACACTCGGCCACACAAAGCGGGTCGTAATGAGAAGCCGAGTACCGCGAACTCCGCGCTGACTGGCACCGTGGAGTTTGCTGAATATGTCACGGCAAAATTGGAGAGGGACAAATGGTCGAGTTCGACCCCGTGATGCGTCGCACGTTATGGTGCCCGATGAAAATGGAAGGGGAACGTCAGTGAGCGCTAATGATGTGGTAGATGAGCGGATGTCCCGACGTTTGACATCTGTAAGCTGCGCCACGGCGATTTCTTCGTAGTCACGTGTGGGCGCTTGTATGGCATTGATACGGGGAAGGACATCTGCGGCCGCGTTGACTGGGCCTTCGATGTATCGATCGTCTACAGTAAATTCGGAGATAAAGTTGAAGTGTCGTATTTCTAGTGTGGTATAAGTGTCATAATTACCGCGAAAAGCGAAGGTCGAAGGCTTGTGGTCCGTGAGGACGTGAAAGCTTGAGCCCTCCAGTAGGTGTCGGAAATTTCAAATTCTTAAGTATACCACCAACAGCTCACGACCGAACGGGCTGTAGCGAGTTTCTGCAGGTTTTAATTTCTTCGAGAAAAACCCGAGTGAATACCAGGAGTTGCATTGCAACTGCTGTAACATGGCACCGACAGCCACGCTTGATGCATCGGTGATAAGACGTAGTGGTGCAACATGCAGAGAATGCACCAGCAGTGTGGCATCTGCTAGTGGCTTTTCGGTGGCTTTGAAGGACGATGCGGCATCAGGCGTTCATGTCAAGGGGGATGACGGAGCTTTGGTGGTTTTGAGAAGGTCCGTGAGTGGTATGATTGTGTGGGCGGGGAGAAACCGGTGGTGGAAGTTGAGCAGACCAAGGAACTCACAGAGTTTTCGAATAGATGTTGGGCGAGGGAAGTCACGAAGAGCTTTAACTTTCTCGTCCAACGGTCTGATGGCCTCGCTAGTCACACGATGTCCGAGTAACTTGATGTGTTCGGCACCAAAGACACACTTCGCGGGGTTGATGAGAAGACCGTGTTTCTGGAGCCCGGAAAGTAGGAGGCGCAAATCGTTGCAATGCCGTTCGGGAGAAACACTTGATACCAGGAGGTCATCAACATACGCAAATACTAAGGGTTTTTCATGGGTTACTCCATTGATAAACCTCTGGAATGTCGGAGCAGCGTTCCTGAACCCGAATGGCATGCGAACGTACTCGAAAATTCCGAATGGTGTGAAATTGCAGTCTTGGGAATGTCCGCTGACTCAACCGCTATATGGCGGTAGGTCTTTACCAAGTCTATTTTGTCAAATTCCACCACCCTCGCGAGGTTGGCAGATAAGATGTGAATGTCAGGGAGGTGATAGCAATCAGGGACGGTGCGCGCATTGAGAGCACGGTAGTCGCTGCATGGGCGCCAATCCCCTGGTTCACTGTTTGGTACCATATGTGCAGAGCTGACGACCAACTGCTCAACGAAGAACGGATGATGCTTTGTTGCAGTATTTGGTTGAATTCTCTTTTGGCGATGGCAAAGCGGTCCTGTTTCGAAGCCGAGGTGCCATTGCTCCGAACTCCTCCACCAAGGTCACCAGCCGTTTTGTAGCGTGTGTTACTCAGCTCGCGGCTGCTTCTGCGCAGAACTAATAAACGAGTGGACGAGACGACGGTGATGTAAGGCAAGGTTTATGTACAGCATAAAAATAGAAGTGTTACAAATTCGGAACTGGGGCCGACAGCTTAGGGACTCGAAGAGCCGAGATGTCTTCTCTCGCACGCATCCGTCGGCTTCTCTCTGCCACATAGGTCAACTGCTGTTACGCAGCGCACCGCTGACGAGGTTACAATGGGCGCCACGAAACTCGCCGCTTACAAGGACACCGGCCGCGCCGACAGCGAAAGGGCTCGAACCGACGAGAGGCTTCTCTGACACATAGGTCAGCTGCTGGCGACGCGCCGCAGGGCTTTTTCTATAGGCACCGGATGGATCTTTTGAGTCATCAACGTCCAACCAGAAGTGCCGCTGGCCGTGATGTCAGAATGCTCCAATGGGGCCCTCCGCTGGGCCGAGTTATACTTATCAAATCCGGAGCCGCTGCACGTGGTTGCACCCAAGGACGAGTGACATTGCCACGCAGTGTGTAAGACTCGCCAGACTGGAAGGCGCCGCCTGCTTAAATGTGCTCGTGGGCTGAGGGAGCTCGCTGTGCGTTGCGTGACAGACCGGCGCCGCCGCTTGATGACGTCGTTGAGTTGATCGCGTAAGGCGGGCTCGACCGCTGGCCTTGACACAGATTGCCTTTGCAGAGGCATTGACGTTCGGTGTGGAATCCCAGGCGTAACAGTCCGCAGCGAGGCATCTGGGTTGGCAGAATACTGGAGGGCCAGTAGTGATTACATTATGCGTGAGATTCTGATGGACTGATAGCTCAAGGTTGGACAGTTTCGTGATGGCTGAAAGTCGGACAGAATTGAAGGGAACGTAGATGATGATATCTGTGGCGACGTTCTCGTGGTAGTTGTTGGAGGTGAAAGAATGCCCTGTATGAACATACTAGTCGTTCTGTCAACGAGTCGGAGTGCGTGAAGGTGAACACTGAAGGCGAAATGGGTCAGAAAATCAGCACCTAATATGACCATGCGTACGTCCGCAACAACGAATACCCATCGGAAGGTGCGTCGGAGGCCCAAATCGATGGTAAGAGAACGCTGACCATATGTGTTGACGGCAAAGTCGTTGGCTGCTTGAAGGGGTGCACTTTTTGGAGAGCATTGCCGGTCTAGTCGTACCGCAGGAATGACACTGACCTCTGCACCTGTGTTCACGCAAAATATGTGTCCGGCAATCCTGTCAGTGATGTAGAACAGGTAGCTTGTCGTATGTCAAGAGTCACTGGCCACCATCAGTGGCTCCGTGGTATGTTTTCTGCCAGCTACAAGGAGGTCGGCATTGATGTGCGCTGGCACCGAAGGTGCTGTGACACCAGCAGTATACGAGTCGACGAGGACCTGAACGGGAGCGAGATCTTGGAGAAGATCTGGGACGGCAATCCCAGTCTCGTCCACGAGGGTGGCATGGTAGCCGTAGAGCATTCAGTTTCAGCAAGGCGATCGATTAATTGCTCGAGGCGAGACTGCTGGTCTTCGAATTGTGACAGCGGAATGGTAGATGTTGTTGCTACAGTACCTTTTGATGAATAGTCAGCGACGCGATCGGCCAGCTCCGCCAGCTCGTAGAGGGGCAGGTCTTCTGGTACGGTAGTCAAGTCAATAACCACGTTCAGGGGCAGGCACTGAAAGAACAGCTCTTGCAGCCGCGGACTGTTTGCATCCAACCGACAGTCACTGTGAACCGCTGCATGCGACGCAAAAGTTATGACGGTCGCCGATCGCCAAGCTCCTCCAGTTGCTGACGACGACTGCTGAGAGGCACAAACTTGCGTTGAAGCACCGTTTGAAGTGATTGATTTGTGGGGTTTAACGTCCCAAAACAACCATATGATTATGAGAGACGCCGTAGTGGAGGGCTCCAGAAATTTAGACCGCCTGGGGTTCTTTAACGTGCACCCAAATCTGAGTACACGTGCCTACAACATTTCCGCCTCCATCGGAAATACAGCCGCCACAGCCGGGATTTGATCCCACGACCGTTTGAAGTGGTCATAAGTATTGGTTTCGTGGGGCGCGCCACAAGGTCATGGAACTCTGCAACCGCGTCCGTTGAGAGTGCAGAGACAGCGTTCTGGTACTTTGTTTGCTGTAAAGTAATGCGCCGAAAGGCGAATATGGCCTCGATGTGCGTAAACCAAGCTGCAGGATTCTATGGCCGAAACGACGGCAGGTGAATCAGCATGTGGCGATGCCTTCCGTGCCGATCGTTAGTATGTCGTTTGCGGTCTCGTCCATGACGCTGTGCTCGCCTTGCGGTACTCAAGTCCGGGTCACCACATAATAGTGACCGAGGTTACGTCCTCTGTAACCATGCGTGTGGCAGTGAGCGAAAAATGAAGAAACCTGTTCAGGCCGATGGCAGGAGGATAACTGAGCTTTATTTTCTTTCAACCGCGGAACGCGGCGCACGGGGAACAAAGGGCAGGGGCGTGCACATGCGCCTGAGCGCGCCAAAATGAATAGGCGGCCGATGATGATGATGGCCGCTAGAGTCTGTAATGGTCAAAATATCTTCTAGCAAATAAATTACAATAACTATTCTAACGAACATAGGCATGCTCGCAGGGAAGGGGGGGGGGGCGACCGCTTCCTAGTCGCCTAAGAGGGCGGGTGCAACTCTGCCCTATTCATTTGCTTTTTGGAGGGGGGGCGGCGCACTGCGACAAACCTGGAACCTTGCGCACGCTTATGTTAACGAACAATACTAACCACGTATTCAAGTGCACAGGTATGACCTTGATACAGGCGCTACTTGATTCCACGTTTTCATGCTTTTGTACGTCAGAGTTAAACAGAGAAAGTGACAACACCAAAGCGACGTTCACAGTGATGTTGCTGACGTGGGAAAAACTAAAGTATAGCATACTTCCCATTCATATCTGTACAGACAGACTCTGAACCGTAGAGAACGCACCACGTTGATACTGGTGCGACTGGGTTACTTTGCTATAAAGTAAACTTGCATTTGTATGCTGAAAGTTCCACGAGATGTTCACATTTCTGCTTCACACAAGTCCCAATACGTTATTCGTCCTTCCACCAGCAAACACAAAGTACTGGTGACACATCGTGTCGCACGGGTGTCACGAGTGATAGCGACAGGGACTGATTTAGATCTAACTCTTTGATCATAGTTGACTCCTTTGTACAAGCTTCGGAAGGTAGTTAATCGCTTTGCAGAAGTTTCATCCACATTCGCTTATCACAATAGGCACCACACCGTGTGACAACGATGTCCAGCCGCAGGTACAGGCCCAGCAATTGAAGAGGTGACTAATGACCGCCCGACATAATAAACGGTACGAACGCAGCAATGAGTCGTACAGCGTACCTCACAACACTGTCCAATGTGAGCACCAGTTATAGTACACGTTCGTGTGTCTGACGGTACGTTGCTATCACATTTTGAAAGCAAACACTCGCTATTTCAATGTGCCGATAGGCTTACGCACGAACGCATAGCAATACGACAGCATTGCCAAGGTTCCCCTGCTGGTCGCATTTGTACACAAAAAACCACGTGAGAGAGATTGTAGCGAGTCAGAACTGCTTGCAGCGATGATCGCGTACTGGTATCAGTTGCGCACATTGCCCTGAATGAATAATACATGGCGGAAATTACGTTACAGTTTCGTTTGATATATGGTGCTGAATTTTAAAAAGGGTCTATTCTCTCCGTGTTATAGCTTCTGATGTCGGCTACTTTGCGCCTATTGATCAAATTAGAAAGCTCTACTAGTTCTTATTGTCAGTTTCATTTGACGCTTTCATGGTTTGTCGTCTCTTGATGAGAGTTTTTGTCTCCTGAGATAGTTTGCCAGTGTCCAGTCTAGTGACTCTACCTCTCACTTGCATTGCACCCTCTTTGATTATACTAGTAAGATTATCGTTGATTGTGTCAACATTAACATCGATTAGATCACTTAAAGCCTCGAATCAGGAAGCAAAGCTTTTAGTTTCTATATTTTTCTTCTCACCACTAGCTCATTGATGGCTTCTTGTGTATCAGTTTCTGACTTTGCTTATTTAGGTCTAACTGAATACGAGCTCTTACCATTATATTGTCACTGCATCAGATCCTGCCAACTATTTCTACATCCTGTACAATGTCTGCCTGTGCACACAGAATGGAGTCTATTTCATTTTTTGTTTTACCAATAGAGCTTCGCCACGTCCACTTACAGTTAGCCCGTTTTCTGAAGAAGATATTCAAGATCCGTAAATTATTGCGTTCTGCGAACTGTACTGATAACTCCCCTCTGGCATATCTAGAGCCGATGCCATATTCCCGCACTACATGGTTTACGGCCTGTTTTTTTCCCTACCTTGGCAATAAAGTCGCCCATCAGAAAACAAAACAGAATGATGATACTTGCCGCCCTCTAACTGATGCTATAGTATCCATCTATATTATTCTGTATAAGAAACCTCACCCTTAGCTCTTTTCTGTCAGCTAATCTACGGTATCCAAGGACGTGTCCGTTCTTCAGCACTGTATAAGCATCACATCTCCTCCTAATTTCATTGAGCGCTATCCCATCCCATTTTGCACCTTTTAATTTCTCGAATAGTCCTGCTTAACTTGCCGCACTAGATAGCGTTCTATAGTTTGACGTAGTGAAGTTCAGATTCCAATGACGACCTGTCTGGACGCAGATTTGTTAGCACCTTCCGCTGTGTCGCAATTCTGACCACCACCTGGTACAGTTGCTTCGCAGCTGCTGGGGACTCAGCGCCAAGGATTAATTGCTGTAGTCATGGGAGGTAGTGACCAAGTACTGCATCAGGGTGCCCAATCCTGCTTTGGTAAAGAAGTGCATTACCGGCAAGTGGTCGTCAGTGAGGCCACACCCAGGACCTTTTCTTTTTATTTTATTTTTAATGATTCCTTTATCACGCATTTTAGGTAAGAATGCGATAGGGAATGATCCGGCATCTGCATTCACACCGAAAGTTGTAATCTCATGCTAGGCTTTAGCTCTATCTAAGTATAAGGTTCTGTTGCACTTTCTTAGCACTGTAGAATACCACCCAACAGCCTAGCGGCTTTCTACTTCATATGACTCGTAGCTCGCCTGGCCTTTTTTTAACTGTTTAAGAGACCATATCTCCATTACTTTGAAAAAACCGCGCGGTATCGAACTTCTAATTTTGTAAGCTAAGGCTTGTTTAGTGCCCCGAATGACAAATCTGTGCCGACAGGACGGCTTCCTTCATACGGAGTTAATTAACTCATTCAATCAATGAACTTTAGAGTACGTTTGTGATGAATTGCTAACGAAGCATTTTATATATGTTTATTCTTAAGTAATTAACGCACTATAAAGTCAAGGCTAATAGCAGCAACAACGCAGGCTCTTACTCACAACTAAAACTATTATTGCTTAAAATGCTATATCGAATATATGCCACGATTTCCTCAATAATGAATCGCGTTACTGGCATATTCCCCCCTTATACAGTCTCAGACTGAAGGCGTGAAACATACGTGTGTCGTCACAACGTGGGACACACCATGCACTATATACGTCCTTACTAACTCATACATACTTTCACCTATTTGCGTAGACGTTTAGACACCTTAATTAGATGCTCATCGATTTTCAAAGCCACGTGACCTAAGTAAAGCGATTTTTTGTTGGGTCAATTGTGCCATTTGGGCCATAGAATGACATTGTTACTTTTTTAAATGCGAAGCGATTCTTAGCGAACTTCGGCGACTTTGAGTGTATCTATCTATCTATCTAGCCGCTTACGAGGAGCTCTTGTGATCAACCCCTTAGCTTGTGTACCGAAATTAGCATTCAAGGGTAAGATGGTTTGACAAATACCACGTGCTGGTCAAAACAAAAATAATGTCACATTACCGTCGCGCACATCGTCAAACATTTCCCGTCAGACAGTGGCACATGCCCAAGGCCAAGTATGTGCCACTGATATGCGCGTATGTACCACAGGTGATTTACACTTAGTATCAACCGAGGAAGTACGAGAACAAGCATGGGCAATTTTAACGCGCAAGCGTTAAAAAATACCTGACATCAGTAGCGTCGACCCGACGAATGCAAAGAATAATTGTCAGGGTTCCAGCTTAAATCAAACCAAAGCATTCTGCGTGGCAATGAAGCATTCTACCACAGAGCTTCACCAGGTCTCCGAACAACTTTTCAAAGAGACGCTAATCTTCGTGAAACGTCATTAGCGGTTGCAGTGCTGCCTATTCAATTTTGTAAACATTACATATGTACGCCTTTGATAGAGCCGTCACGTCGGGTTAACGTCAATTGTAGTTAGGTGCCATGCGCTGAGGTCATTTATGAAGCAGTATTCAGAGCCAGCATCCCCGCGAGCATCAGTGCTTTATATCAGCTTCTGGTGTTGCTAATACGCATGTTCCAATTGGCATCGTTGCGCAAGTGCAAACAACTGGTTATATAAACATCTGCAACTCTTCAACATATGTCTGAGCGTACGATATTTGTACGTATATTTAGCGTCCTTTCATGACGTGTTACTCAATAAAAAGTTGCAACACGCTCACCTTCTTTCCGCATGCTTCGCATAACGTCAATTCCCAAGGTACGTGGGATCTGCCGAATTTTGTACCTCTATAATTCCCTTGATTTGTACTTTTAAACACGGTAACTTACCGAAAAACTGAAAATCATGCGCTAAGAATACACTGATTTTCCTTAGTTTATGCAGCAAGTTCTGTATGTTTGTACTTCTCTCTTACCAAAAAAATCCTATGATGAGACTAAGCTTCAAAATGTTTTTAATAAAACCTAAATTATTTTGATTGATCTTTCTATCTGTAAAGTTATGATTCTAAGCCCTACGTGTTTCATTTTTTTTCTTTGACCTCCTGAGGATGCTGCAGACGTCTCAACAAAAGCAAAAGTAGCGTTTTCGCCAAGTTCTAGGTTTTATTTGTTACATCTTAAAGGTTGATGTGTGGGGTTAACATCTCAAAACCACCATATGATTATGAGAGACGCCGTAGTGGAGAGCTCCGAAAATTTCGACCACCTGGAGTTTTTTAGAGTTTACCCACATCTGACCACATGGGCATCTAGAATTCTCGCCTCCATCAAATTTTTTTACTGCTTATGCACCACACGTAGGCGAAACAAAAAAAAATTAACGGTATAGTACATTTTATGGAGAGTTCTATAAAAAACTCCGTACAATTGATAACTATAATCGTCTTTTGTAAAAAAAAAACGCCTGGCATGTGCGCAAGGCCCAGCACAGTCACAGATAAAGCTAGAAGAGTGGCCTTTCAGAGCATTTCAAAACACCCATTGGGTAACTCCTGCAAGCACCCTTGCTGGATACCCACTAGGGCATTATTACTAAAATTTTTCGGGTATAGTATGCAAGCATTCCGTATGCTATTTTTCGTCATTCTTCTGAGAAGCGTGGTATCCGCTAAACACTTGCAAAGAATTTTGCGCCCATTGTTCATGCAGTGGCTGACGACGATGAGGAATTATGGGTGAAGTGGCTACGCGCCATAGTTGAAAGGGGAACAAGAACAAGCTTTTGTAATGGGTTAGAGAATTGAACGACCTAATTGTTACGCTATTCGCATTGTGCGATGACTGGTTGTTCTTTCGCTGTTCTAAAACGGTGTATAAGTAGTA
Organism: Rhipicephalus annulatus; assembly: GCA_013436015.1. Lineage (NCBI taxonomy): Eukaryota > Metazoa > Arthropoda > Arachnida > Ixodida > Ixodidae > Rhipicephalus > Rhipicephalus annulatus. Next base: position 43,823 of record WOVY01013540.1, read on the forward strand.
TTCACGCGATGCTTTCCCAACATCAAGCCTGCCTAAGGCATGTTTGCCAACAAGTCTCAAGCACCGTTGCTAGCCCAGAGCACCGAGTGGACATGGGTTCGAGCCCCGCTGTGTCATTGACGCTAGATTTTTTTCGTATTTTTGCGTCATGTGGTTACCAAAGACGCTACAATTTAGTCTCCTCTACCTAAACGCTAAGAAGCAAATATATAAAGTTACTATAAGGAAATGTCCTATAATGAAATTGTTATGCTCGATACAACGCAAAATTCAAGTGTTGAAAGAATGCCTGCAATGGTCTATTTATTGTGAATATTTCTTCGTACATGGTTAACCAACATTTCATAAAATTCAAAGAGCGCTCACATGCCCAAACATTTTTGGCACTCAAAATATTTTGAGGAAATACTGTAGAAATAATTTATATACGTATACAATTTCCCCACATTTTTTAGCACGAAAGGGTTTATGTCGCGGTCCACCACGGCTCCGCTGACGTACTTCCGTCACATAATTGATGTTGAAAAATATAAACAATAATTTTAAAAACTGCAGAAGGCAAACATGTGTCACATGGAATTGAACCAACAACTTGTCGAGTCTTAGCGCTCGGAGCTAACCACTACGACACAAAGCGTACTGTCTCTTGTTTAATGCAAGAAATCATCACCAGTAATTGTGAACTACGCAAAGCATGCGTTGTCGGGAGTGCTAACGGCAAGCCATTTATATGAATGTCCTCAGAGCTTCAAAACTTTAGTGCGTTTTCGTTATCACTGACGAGATAGCGCGACAGTCTCGTGTTCGACGTGCTCTCAAGGGCACCGCCTCCACAATGCAGCGCCCCCTTGGTCCCATGGAGCGTGGTCGTTCCTGCGCGCACCCTTATCAGACTCGTAATTTAGGAGAGGACGAAGGTCACTTCACAAGCGGCCACGGCCGCGTTCACGAAAGGAGCGTGCTGCTGGCACACGACGCAGGAATAATTTAGCTGTCAGTCCGCGCTCATCTTTTGCTAAGTTCGTGCTTGCTTCTGCTTCAGGTGTGCACTGCGAATTCGAGCTGCTTGCCTTTCCTAGCGTGGCTTTGCAATTTGTTGCTGTTGCTGAATTATTGCAAAATAAACGTTCAGCTGCCTCGGTAAAGAAACTCTTCACTTATCGTTTTTTATTCCTACATAGAGGGATAGGACACGTTTTTTAGAGAAATCTATTTTTTCGATCACCACGATTGGCACAGGTGGTGTGTAATGCCCGTATGAAATTGTGTGTCTTGCCGCACGCGACATGGACGACCAACTAGGACTTGTCACCAGGGCACGGGAGGCGATTGCGGCCAGAGGACTCCTGGAATAAGGGACCCTCCCACCTAGGGTGACCCCAAGCTCACAAACTCGCGAACACTGTTTCCAAAAAAATGTTTATTTCATCGTTATCATCTCATAGTGGCAATTTAATTTTAAATGCTTATTTATTGGTCCGCAAAACTTCACCAAAGCTTGTGATATTGTATTTGCTTTTTTTAGCGTGTCGCGACACTCGTAATATATCGTCTATTACATTCTACTGCTAAACACGAGGACGCGGGTTTTATTCCTAGCTTTGGTAGTCGCGTTTCAGCATACGTAATTTTTTTAAAAAGACACCCTCCCATAAACATGTAGGTGCTTGTTAATGAACCCCTACAGGGGGCCAAAATCCACCCCAAGCCCCTCCATGACCCTCCCCTTTCTCGCTACGGTGTCTGATTATCATGTCGGAATGTGAGTTCCTTAAGCAACGTGATTGCATTGTTCAGACTTTTCTTGTTTTCAGTCTTGTCAGTTCCTAAAAAGAAAAGTATCTAGCACTGATAAGAGCGTCAACATGTCTTTTCTTCGCACGATTTCGAAAAACTGCAGATAAAATAAATGATAACTTATTACATGAAACAGAGCGTCAGTATACATAATATTGTTTATAAATATTTAACTGGTGCGTGCGTGGTAATCTAAGCGCTGTCCTATGCGTTGTTTTTCAAGTCTTTTTACGTACATGGTTCCACAATAAGTGTCTAGAAGAACCGACAGGGAGACAGAGTGTCATTCACACATACTACGTTAAGTTCTTCGGGTCGCCCCTGAGAAAATTACTGTACAGTCAATTTTGCCTCGTAAGAATGTTTATGATTTAAATAATTGATATGCGCCTAGGTTATAGCGTCGCCACTCAGTTATCATATTCACTAACAATTGTTAGGTGCTGTTACACGCCTGGGTTCACCGATGCGACCCCGCTGACGTGAGTTGCCGAGATGTCAAGGCATCCCCGCTTACGTAACTGGCTGGGAAGTCAGGATTGCGTTGGGCCCGGACTCCGTTTGGTAGCTTGGTGGAATCCGGGGGAGAGAAAACGATGTTGGCAAGTTGGGAGAACGAAAACAAACAGATTTACTGGTACTTTGTACAAATATCTACAACATACAAAGGTTAGAGTTCAGTGAGGCGCGAGCGTGGCGGATGGACCTTAAAACCATAGTACAGAGCGCCTTTTACACTTCACATCGTCATTTTAAACCCTCAGTTGAGCTTCTTTTTCTGAATTGAAAGCAATGACACACAAGACACCACCCACCATGGCACCAGCCATTAACGTACATGGTCACAACTGAATTATTGCACTCTCTGGCTCAATGTTCATCCGGTCAGTGGCGCTCAAAGGGGCGGGGGGGGGGCTGCAAAATATTAAGTGACCTAATCGCTTTTGTCAAGTCCTACAAGGCCGGTCAGCCACGCATCTTGCCGAGACAAGCCATTGTGGAGGAAACGACAGCATGAGCGTTGGCTCGTTGTCCGTAGAAGCTTCTCGCATTATTATCCTTTTGTGGCACTTCCTGTCGCTAGACGTCAAACTCTGGAGTCTTGCAGATGCGTATCGCCTCCTGTCGGAGTAGTTTTGGGTAGTGCAAAGCCGGACTTCCCGGCACAGTTTCCTGAGCAACCAGATGCAACAAGCGTGTGCGAAACAACCATGGAGCAAAATATTACCGGTGATTGCGAATTGAACAATAACAAAAAAGCTACGACTTTCCGCTAGTCGGTTGCGCAACTGAACCGCCCTGAAGTGCTTGCCCAACAGCTTGCCGGAACGACGGCGGAAACAAGAGCAGACGCAACAGCTCCAGATGCAATGAAGAAAGAGCTCATTCGACGCAACTGTTACTTTGTGGATTGCCACGAACGCAAAGAACGTCATTTTTACCGATTTCCGTCGATGTCGCATGAAGAAGAACAGTGAGAGCTCTGGATACGGGCCATTGCGAACATGTTGGGTAAGAAAATCACACGCGTTGACTACAGCCGGTTGCTTGAGAAAGTGTGATAATGAAGGTTTACTGCTACTGTTTTAAGTAGCCTTTGACGGAGGACCACGGTACCCTTAACTATGAAGCTCTGCACAGCTTCGGACCGTGATGCACGCAGTGCAACAGTTAAATTCAGACTGGATCGCACGCGATAAACACGCGCCACGCTGCATCGTGCATGTATACACTTTGAAGGCTCAAAGTTCTGGCCCACGCATGGGCGTCTGTTCAAGCAGGTGTTTGGTGTGTAGCGACACCGTGGACCCAAGCTAACGGGGGGGGGGGGGGGTCGTCTTCCTCCCACGCCCAGCCATGCGTGGCTTTGCCGTGTCCAAGGAAAAGGGGATACTGGGGATTGAGCCGATGCCAGGTAAATAAACCTTTATCCCCTACCCGGCAGAAACTACACACCCCTTTGGCCCCGGCTTGACGTATAGCCGGCGGCACCCCTGGGCTGACCCACGCCAGGGAAAACCGGCAGTCGCCTTTTTCAACCCCTCCCTCTTTCAATCCCTCTTAAGTCTTCGTCTTTCTCTCTTACTCTACATATTTCCTGTCTACTGCTTTCTTCTAGTCACTTCTAAATTTCCTGGCGTTAAGGATTAACCGTGTGTGGTCATACAACCTTGATATGCCATATTAGGTTATAGCAACGGCGTACGACTGGTGTCGTGCAGACTCTTTTATGAACCTCTGCCGCGTCTCCTTGTACGGCTCCATGGTGGGCGGTCGGCGCTGTATCCGAACTTTCCAACTAATCAATGGCGAAAACGATCTCTCAACTCCCTGGTCAACCTCTAAAAAGAGGTCGCACCGAAGTTCCATTTCAGTTCAATCTCCAAATCGACCTAAACAACTTTCCCTGTTTCCATGTTTTGCATAGCGAAGAAAGTAAAACTCTGCGCAAACTGCCCCCCTTCTTGGTGGCGAAATCCCTAGCCGAAGCAATAGGAAAGGAATAGAAAGCATCAAAAATGAATACCGAAGACCTCTTGAAAGAAATGAAAAGAAAAGAACAAGTAACAAAACTTTATGACATAGTCAGTGTCGGAAACATGGATATCACAATCACTGCTCACCGATCTCTAAACACATGTAGATTGTTATCTCGGAAGAAGATTTCCTGAATCTGCGCGACGAGGAGCTCCTCGAGGGTTTCCAAGATCAAAATGTGGTATAGGTCCAACGAATACCAATCAGACAAAAAGCGAACAACTCCCGACAAAAGACATAGTGCTAACTTTTGACACAACCACACTTCCTAGCTCCCTATAAGCAGGATACCTGAAAATAAATGTCCGACCATACATACCGAACCTGAAGCGCTGCTTCAAGTTCCAGAGGTTCGGCCATGCTTCGCAATCTTGTAGAGGTAAAGAAACCTGTGCGAACTGCTAGCGCCAACGACCACAAGTCAGAGAATTGTCAGAAATCTCCCCGCTGCGTGCACTGAAAAGGTGATCACCCGGCGTATTCCATGTTGTGTCCTTGCTGGAAAAAAGAAAAAGAAATAGTTGCTCTAAATGTCAAATAAAATCTAACCTTCTTTGAAGCGAGGAAGAGGCTCGGACTCTTACCTCAGAAAAACTCTGCCAGCGCGTTGTGGCAGTGGGCAACACCGCAACGGCTTCAGGAGCCTACGGGGATCGCGGCCAGTGGTCTTGTCGCAGCTCCACCTACCCCCTTGGTGGTAGACACCAGTGCTGCTTCACCATCAGCATCCAAGGCGGCTCTACCTGCTTCGGTTACGCAGGGCCCGCGACTCAATTGCACACCAAAGCCCGAGACGCACGTCTAAGGGCCTGGCTCTCGATCCTCCATGCAGTGCCTCTGACAAGGCGATGGAGGTCGACCCTAAAACCTCACTGTCATCGACACCGAAGAACCAGCGCTCCCTCAAGTGCGCCAAGTGGGACAACAATCCGATAATGGTACAACTTAAGCGATAACCTAAGTGGTTATCACTCTTCGTGAACCCAGTTTTCACCATATTGCCACGTTCCTTTCCTCAAGTCTTGTTATCACACCGTTACACTACGTTCAGCGCACACCACGCCTACAATGTTCTAGAAGCTTCGAGACTTTAGTAGATTATTTTTTTTAACTTGCGCCCACTTCGGCAACGTCGCAGATCATTTGGGAACCTACGTCATCGCTAGCGATAACCCTATAGAACATTCGATGGCAAGGGTATAAATGCCGACACGCTTCGCCGCTTGTCAGTTGATCGACGACCGAAGCTAAGTTCACCGTTATCAGTGCCAGTGTCTTGCTGTAGTCTGACATTTTTTTTACGTGACCACATGTTCAGTCCAAAGAAATAAACACTTTTCATTGGGACAAGTATCTACCTTTGTCAGCGTCACGATACTGTTACAATTTGTCACCTACTATCAGTTTACCAATCAATCTATATCATTAGTAAATTAACTTCCTTTTGATTCCATCATGCTTTTATTGTTCACTAGAACATCAAAAGTCTTCTTCAAAATTTAGGTGACATAGAAAGCATTTTCACCCAGTTTTCACTGATAGCAATCTGCCTCCAAGAAACAAACCTGGGCTCAAAGCACACTCTTATACTAAGAGGGTATACAGTTGTCTGTAAGGACCGACAACGTTGTAGCTGCTCATCGGGAGGAGTTGCAGTCGTAATAAAAGGTTGAATTCCTACCCGAGGAATCACAATTAACACCACTTTCGAGGTTGTGGCAGTCATCAATACTGCACACAAAATCATATTCATCTGTGCCATCTTTATTCCTCTCCACAAACGATTGACACCATGAGAATTCGAGGAGTTGACAGCGCAACTTCCAGAAACGTTTGTTCTCGTAGGTGATTTTAATGCTCACGGAACGCTATGGTGCAGTAGCCAAACAGAACAAAGAGGGCAACTTATTGAAGACTTTATATTATCGAATGACATCTGTCTTTTAAACTCTGGCACACCAACATACTTCTCACCAAGTTCACTACAAGTTATGTTGCCTCAATCTAGCATTGTGTTCACCTTCTGTTTTAACGATTTTAAATGCGAAGTCATCGACTCTTCATACGTCAGTGATCATTTACCTGCAATCATCAAACTTCCGCCGTCACTACCCACCATCACCTCCAAACCACGTCACTGGCTGGTACACCTTGTGGACTGGGCACTGTTTTCAGAAAACGCAAAACTTGGGGACGTAATATCACCAGATATCACCATAGATGACATTAATTCACAAGATCACAGAAATTACAATTGCAGCCGCAGAAAAGTCAATACCACAATCGTCAACTCATTTTCGAAAAACTAGAAATACCTGGTAAACAAAAGAATGCACCGAAGCAAATAAACTGCAAAATAAGGCCTGGGGCATCTTAAGAAGCACCCCACGTAGAGTACCCTCGTGAAGTTCAAACAGGTCAAAGGAAAAGCGCGATACATCCGTCAGCAAGCAGAAAAAACATCAAGGCGCGATTACATAACTTCTATAAATAGCACTGTCTTGTCTAAACGATTGTAGGGACCAGTTGAGAAAATTCAGAGGAGACTACTCAGGCTACACGATACCCATTCTCACAAGCCCAGACATCCAGACAACAACATAAGAACAAGCCGACATATCGGGGGGAACATTTCTACATTTGCAGTTCAGCCAACTACACTGATACTTTGCTCGAACACAAAGAAACTGCAGAAAAGGAGAAACTACCACTCACAGGTGCTTCACGCGAAGCTTACAACCAACCCCTAACATTGCAGGAACCAAACATGGTACTCTCACATGGTAAAAAACGTCAGTAGGCCCCGACAACATCACTATACTCCATTCTAGCTCACCTGTCCGAATTATCTACAAAATTTTGATTTACATTTTACAATTTGGTATGGCAATCAGGATCTATGACAGAACAATGGAAAGCTGCCATAGTAGTCCCGTTTATGAAAGCTGGAAAACCCCCAACATCCCCTAGCAGCTACAGATCGATCACTCTTACCAGCTGCATGGCGATAACTTACGAAAGTGTCATAAATTGCAGACTGGCACTTATTCTCTACTCAAGAAATTGGATAAATAGTCATCAGTGCGGATATAAAAAAGGTTGCTCCACCCCTGATCATACTGTCCGTCTGAAGCATTAAAATACGAGAGGCTTTTCGTAACAAGCAGCACTGTCTTGCGTTTTTTTTTTTCGACCTACAAAAGGCCTGCGATACCCCGTGGCGACACGAAATTCTGCAAGACCTCGCTAATCTAGGCATTCGAGGCAAAATGCTAGAATGTTTGTCATATTTCATGACTAACCGAAGAATTCAGGTGCGGTTAGGCACTGTGCTTTCGCGTACAATTGTACAGAAAAACGGCGTACCTCAAGGCGGCTTCCTTATAGCACTACTCTTTTCATGGTAAAGATGGATTCAAATAATACGGTCATACCACCCACAATCATGAACTCTTTATATTTTGACGATCTTCAAATCGCTTCTCGTGCCTCTAGCCTATCAAAATGTGAAAGACAGCTTCAACTTACCATAAAGAAACAAACCAATTAGGCTGACAGAAATGGCTTCCAATTTTCTTCACAAAAGACAGTTTCTGTGGTATTTATATTAAAAAGAGGATTATTTCCAGACCCAGAGCTTACATTACACAACATCGCGATTATGATAAAGCATGTACAAAAATTCCTAGGCGTTACATTTGACAGTAAACTGAACTTTCCAACTCATAATAATGCACCTAATATCAAAGCCAATAAAGTGCTTTATATTTCAAAGGCTTTATCCTATAAGCATTGGAATTTTGATAGATTATGCCTATTGTAAGTTTATCGTTCCGTTGTGCGTAGCATTTTAGACTATGGGTGCACTATTTTCGGCTCGGCCTCAGAATCCTACATTCGCCGTCTAGATGACGTACACTATCTCGGTCTGCGTTTATCAAATGGCGCCTACATAACATCCCCAGTCCAGAGTTTGTACATGAATTGCAATGAACCTCCGCTATGCCAGTGCCGCGTATTGTTAACCCTCTCTTATGCTTTAAAGATTGGGGCACAATCTTAACATATATGCCACGACATCACCACGCAATGGCACTCACGCTTACACTACTCAAACAAGCCACATCTCATGAAACTATTGATTTTACGCTTCGAAGAGCATTGCCGCATCTACAATGTTTGTAATGACGGGCTGAAGGTCACCATCAAACCACCGAGACTGCCACCATGGGCTGATCTGGCGCAACTGTGCGATTTTTCACTGACCCGATTTAAGAAAAACAACACCGCACCACAACACTTAATACAAGAAGTCCACGCAATCTAAGACAAATACAATGTTTATAGCGAAATTGACACAGACGGCTCAAAAACAAAAAACCATGCTGGCATTGGGATTGTGCCAGAAGAAAGCGCTGTCAGTGTTAGACTACCAGAGTGCATGTCCATTTTCAGCGCTGAAATGTACGCCTTATGGGAAGCAGTAAAAAATCATCACTGAGAAATACAGAGAAGCAATCATATACATAGACTCATTAAGTTCTATAAAGGCACTACATTTGAAATATGAGTTCGAACCTTTACTAGGTGATATCCTGAATATGATTGTTTCAAATAACGAGAATATGAATGTCCGTTTCTGTTGGGTTCTAAGCCACATAGAGATACCAGGCAACGAAAAGACGGTTGAATGGGCGTCTTTAGCAGCACGGGCATCAGATAAACAAACAAAAATGTCCCTTAAAGATATCCTACGAACTATTAGTATAGCACTATCATCAAAATTCACATTGGCAACAACAATGGTACTCCTGTAAGAGTAAAAAACTGCATCTGGTGAGGCCCATAGCGGGCGAATGAAATCATGTGCTTACCAAGAAAGGTTCATTGAGGTCATCCTATGCCAACTCCTCATTGGGCCCTTTCACCTATCTCACAAGGTTTTGCTTGGAAGCGCAGACTTGCCGGAATGTCAAAAATGTCAACAGCCAATGATAGTTTTACATGTTCTATTCACGTGCTCATACATTGAAACAGAAAGACAAAAACATTTCAGCGCACCATACAAACACCGCACACCGATTCACCTGAATCAAACTTTTGGATATGATTCACTTGTTCCACTGTCTGACGTTCTCAATTTCCTAAAATTAAGTGGATTTCTCCATAAGCGTTAGAATTAAAATGTATATACTGGTAATCATTAGGTACCATGTGTTTGGCGCAGCTTAGCGTGGGTCGCTCTTGCGCCAATAAACCCTACATAACTAACTAACAAAGTTCTGGCTTTCACTAGCAAAAGCTACTGCGTACGTCATACGAGTAAATCGCAAAGTTTTTTTTTTCTTGCTGTGGTCTCCACAATCGCCTGTGCTACTTCAGAGGCGTTCGTTTTGCCTTTCGTTGTACACCGAGAAAGCGTAAAACCCATGTTTAAATGCATAGAAATGGAAGACAATCGTCCACGGAACATTCGAGGATGCGTATGAAAGCAGCCCAACGCACAGGAAGCGAGAGACGGATGCAAAATGCGACTACAAAGACTAAAAACAGCGGCGTCACTCATGCCTGATAAAGCGAGCTTCGTGCGTCGATGAAGTACATACCCGAGCAATGCATTGTAAGATGCATTGCTCGGGTATGTATTTCATCGCTTTGGCATTATGTGTGTGCCCAACCTTAACACTTTTAGCTGTAACAGAACGCACGTCGGGGTGTATGCCTCAAACTGGATTACATGCAATGCTAGCTTGTACTGGAGAGTTGCAGCACACCGAAACGCCACCAGTTAAAATTTGTGAGCTTCCTACTGTTTGGAAGCGAGGGTGGATCGACGGAAGAAGCTTTCCAGGTATTCAAGTATCAGAAAGCACACCTCAACAAGTACGTGAGATTGATTGATATGTGGGATTTAATGTCCCAAAACCACATATGATTATGAGAGACGCTGTAGTGGAAGACTCCAGAAATTTCATTCACCTGGGGTTCTTTAAAGTGCACCCAAATTTGAGCACAGCATTTTCGCCTCTATCAAAAATGCAGCCGCCGCAGCCGGGATTCAATCTCGTGACCTGCGGGTCAGCCGCCGACTACCTCAGCCACTAGACTACCGCGGAGGGCCAACAAAAACGAAAGAGGGGGTTCTATTGTGGCCTATGCAAATTCGCTTGTGGACGGCTCTTTAGCACTACCCAGTTATGGCCAGAGCTGTGAGAAAAGCGCTGGTGACGGCGTTTTTCGCAGCACCACCTGGGCAAAGTCTGACGTCTCTGGGCGCTTATTTCCCAGAGAGGTACAGTAGTGTCATGCCGTGGGAACGAATCCCGGGTACGTTTCTCATGAGCAGCGCGTAGTCAACGACTGAGAGTCTCAATAGCGCCCCGAAGTCTCAGAGCACGCTTATTATACCTTTGTTTCGTTGCCAGAAAAACTTGAACAGGGACAAGATCATTTATAAGAGCGAGCCCAGATTGGCGGCTCATATAAAGCGCGAGCTGATATCGATGATTATCGCTTCTCCAAGCATTCGGACAACGATCATCGCTTGCATTCACCTGTCCGCACAGCGCGGGACAGGTAATGGAAAGCAGCGGCTCGTACGGAGAACGCGGCGTACTATCCGTGGAGGACTCTCGCTGTCGTACGACCAGATGGCGCTTTCCAACTGCAGAGTTCCAGACCCCTTTGTAAGCGCTTGTGCGACACGTATGTTCCTTTTTAATGCGACAATTCAAAAGGCAAAGCTAGAATATTTCTGTATTCATTAGGATCACTGTGTGTGAGGTGAGTGCTGCATATTCTATCTGCAAAGTAAGACTAACGGCTGCTAACGAATGGTAATTTATCATGGGCACATCTTTTAAAAAATGTTCAACGAAATAAACTTAACAAATTACCACCTTTCATTTCTCCTAAACAAATTAACATGTTATATGGGCACACTTTATAATAGCTTTCTACACCAACTCATAATAGATTTAAGAAAATGAAAAACAGGCGAATGTAAAATCGAATCGCGAATATTGAAAATTTTAGTTCTGCAGGCCTGAATTGTTTGCAAGCTTTCATGCCAACAAAAAACAAATAGCTGTTTAAGATGTACGCCAATGAAATCAGGTTATATTCAAACTTCTTGCGACACTCATTCCCAGGAGCGTTCAAGAGGACTGCTACCAGCCATACTAAAAAAATGAATAATTAAATAAATAAAGAAATAAATAAATAACAACTGCGTTATGGAACACAAGTTTGTTGTGCAGTTGGTGTGGCAGCGGTGAATGCAGGATGAAACGCCATATGATGCAAAGCGTCGAGGTCTTCAAGGGCAGCAATCCGGACGTTTTTCGGGATGTGCGGTACACGTACCCCACCGAACAGAGCGAACGGTCACTGTTGGTGACATGCGAAATTGTCAAGCAAGAAACCTTTGTATTCGTGTTGTAAAAGAAATACGGAGGTCACACTATAAAAAAACAAAAAACTAGCAGAGCTTGGGCATTAAGATCGGAAAGATGGTAACTCTGGGAGGACGAGAGGTTTGTCACACGACTTCGCTAATATAAGATTACGTTGTAGAGTGTGAAAGCGGGCACGGTTTCATATGGGGACATTCTGATTGTTAGAAAGAGAAAACATATGTACCACAGAAACTGGGCAAACTTCGTTAGTTACTATTGGTCCACAAAAGACGAAAAAATCCTCCGCGTATGAATAACGTCTGTGCCACAGAAATTAGACAAACGCTGTGAGTAACCGATGGTCCATTCAAAAATAAAGTAAACACAAGGGGGAGAAATCAATAAATATCACTCATGATATGCCAAGCGAATGCAGCAAAAGATAAATGGAGGAAAACGAGTGACAGGGCAGGCAGGGATGGTAACCAGTTTGGCATAACCGGTTAGCTACCCGGCAGAGGAGAAAGGGAGATTGACAGAAGATTAAAGAAAGAGAGGGGGGCACACACGTGCACACGCACATAGCGTCACAGCGCAGAGCGGCACCCTTGTGTGGTATAGACCTACTCTATGTTTGTCAACAGTAGTAGGTGCCAGTGGCGTAGCCAAGAGACGATGAAGGGGGTTTAAACCTCTCCCCCCAAAACTTTTCGCGTGAACCCCCCCCCCTCCCGCCACTTACCTTTATTTTCGTCTCTTCGTGCTGACATGATTTAGAAACTAAGCACTGCTACTACCTCAATATTATTACGGGGCGCTTTTACTGGGAATAACGTCTGCACACGGAAAAGTGTATTGTGGTGTTTGTCAAGGCTTTGGTACTCAGTTGGATTTTAGGGAGGGGACGGTATTAAAGCTGCAGCGGTGGTCATATAAGCACCCGCCGGAACATGTCTCGCCGTAGTCGATCACTACAATAATTTTCACTAGGCAGAGATTCCTTTTAATGGTAAAAGCCGGACACAGTTCCAAGGCCCGACAGGCCATGTTCAAGCATAATAAAGTATGTCTCTTCGTACGCGTGCCATAAACATACTACAGCCAAAGATCATTTCTATTCAACCTTCACACGTTCTCCTAACATCTAAACACACACACACACACACACACACACACAGGCGCACGCATGCGACAGGATATGTGGCTTATCCACCGAACTTCACTTCTATGCCACTGTACAACATATTGATACATGATAACTGCACTTCGAAGAGTCTTATATATTATGCAACACAGGCAAACACGCAGGCCAATCATAACCTTAGAAAGGCCTATACTAACATACTCACATCACTCATTTTGATAAATGAAAGACAGTGGTTATAAACCTGACTGATTGATTGATAGATTGATTGATATGTAGGGTTTAACGTCCCAAAACCATCATACGGTTATGAGAGACGCCGTAGTGAAAGGGTCCGGAAATTTCAATCACCTGGGGTTCTTTAACGTGTACCCAAATTTGAGCACACGCGCCTACAGCATTTTTGGCTTCATATAAAATACAGCCAAAGCAGCCCGGATTCCATCCCGCGACTTGGTGGTCGTAAGCCTAAAGCATCGTATTAAGGAATGCAGTGTGGGCTGCTGTAGTGTGCAAACAGCGCTAAAATAAGCACCATAAAGTGCGAGAAAATATACGGCAAATAAATGATATATGTATATATATTGATTCGCTTCATCTGTTCGTCCCTCTACATTGACATGATTAGAAGTGTACACCGAGTGATTTCTGCAACTAGCGACATAACGCACAACAAGAAATGCAGAGAATTAAAAACATGGGTGGACATATTATCATGTAAAATTAGGAACAATATGCGTAGTGACGATAATTTTTTTACAAGAAATGAAATAAACTCTCTGCAAGCAATGTTTCGCGCAGCAGAGACACATGCCACACCAGAATAGTGTTGATCGACAAGAATACTGACACGTGCATAGAGCAGCCGTCTTGTGGTTGTCACACTCGTTGCAGCTTCTGAAATTTTCGCGTGCGTTCTTCCAAGGCGTGAACGGAAAGAGGATGAAGGCACCATAAACTTGGTGAGTCCCCTTGCCTGAACGTACTTTTCCCAAAATAGCGCAATGTCTTGCAGGGAGCTCACAATATCGGGAAGGAGAAAAACCTGCCAGGAAAACATTTCTAGCCAGAGAGGTTGGAACTTCCGTTAGCGCTATACTGAGGGAAAGGTGTAGTTAGTATACGGTTTCTACGGCGTCATTAGCAAACGTCGTCTAGTTGCGTCATTCTGCAACTGATGGCGTCTTGGCCCGATAAACACGCAAAGGCCAATGTCCTTGTCGGGAATCGTGGTTTCCATGCATGCATCATGCTCAAATTTCAGGAGTTCAGGAGATTTCAGGAGTTCTTTCGGCACAGATTCATATTCTGGGAGTGCAGAACTGCAGCTCGGAAGTGTTTATTCGGCTGCTATAGCTTTTTCGCCAGTTGTCGAGCGTGAACTAGGGCAAGGGTCACCTTTCAAAAAATAATAATAAAACGTTACCTTACGGTGTTTCGGCAGGGTCATCGAGTGCTATAGAAGGGCGCTGATTGGCACAGAACAACCACTAATACGTTATGGCAGCGTATTTAAAGGGCGTGGCTTCGAATTGCTACGAGGTAACACGCTCAACAAAATTCGGACTGGGACAGAGAATATGAGAAATGGTAACTTTAGTGACGATACATGTCGGTTGGTAAAGTTCGCCATAAACGCTAGCGCTCGTTTCTCCCCTGGCGGGAACGTTCGCGGGCATACATCTCCTCCGCTTTCCTTCAGGTAACGAAAAGATCGCGCTCGCCCAGTACCTTGCTCTACATATCTTACTCTGCATGCAAAACGGTCTCGCGTTTGTGATTGCATACTTACAGGAGGCTTGCAGGTTCTGTTGCGCTGGGATGCCATATCACAGACGTCAATGAACGCAAAGGAGTTTATGCCAGCAGTGAAGTTCCAGTGACTCGCATCAGAATGCTCGAAACAGACAACCGACCGGCTCGCATAGTGCACAGTAGAGCGTAAGTAAACTTGTGTTGCATGCGCTGGCCGTTCTCGTTGGAGTTCACGCGTTCTGAGATATTGATTACGATGCACTATGCTTTGAAGAAGACCGGTGTTCCTTCTTTTATAACTATAGTGAACCAATTACTCGAGATTTTGTGTGGTCTGAGAATGGCGTTTTTCCCACCAGCGTAAGTGCTCCAACCATGGAGGCACGCACTACTTAGAACAATGTATACATGGCATATCTATGCTATGCGGTGAAATGTTCTGTACAGTTCTGAATCTGTTGACGTAAAAGGAAATGATGGCTGCATGACTGTAAACAACGTAAGACACCTAACCGCAACGCTATCATTTTCAGGGAGCAGAGTGACGAAATCTGCAGAAAAAAAAAGAACATTACACGTATTTGCACGTATCTAGGTTTTCTAGCGCATATACGCAGACAACACGCTATTAATATGTATAGTCTCGTCCCAGGTGCATTTAGAATGAGACAAAGGAAACATATCCCAAGAATGATTACCTTTCCCTCGCATATTGCACGTTAAAACCTGTACGATTGGAGTACTTCATTGCTAACGAAATTCACACTGCAACTGTAGTGTCAACCAAGGTTGTGAGGTAGTGTGCCTGAAGAACAACGCGTGCGAAATCTTCTTGCCAACATGCAGCCGAACTTGCACAAAAAATACTTATTGCGTATCGCAAGCATGCTTGGATGCACATTGTAAGGTAAAAAAAATGTTGACTAAAAGAAATCACTGCGTCACGCCTGCCTAAAATATAAAGCTTAACATAAAAATCATTCTCATAGGCATGCAGTCAGAAACATCGGCAGTAAGATATTATTCGCTCAGCAAAGTAAGTAAGACCTAAATGTATTTATGAGTGTACAAAACGATGCTGCATATACCTCTCATTCCTCGTTCTAAGCAGAGCTTTCGTTGACTTGTTAAATGCACTTCGCCACGACAATGACTACGCCATCTGCACTTAGCAGAGATTAACGATTAACAATGTCTTTTCCGATCAGGCGTGTCATCGCAACGATGCGTTTTCGAAGACTATTCTATGGTGCCACAAGAGCCCGTTGCTCAAAACTGCCACTCGACCTGTCGTTTACTGTATTTGACTGCGATACTTTACTTTTACTTACTCTCCTCTCAAGCATTCTCATTAGGAGAAGGGGGGAGTCTTCTGGCTTTGACATACATGCACACAATCTGCTCAAACTACCGCTGGTAGTCACGCCAAAGAGAAAGGCTGATGCATGTGCCCCCCCCCCTCTCCTCCCCCGAGTCAGGTTAGTGTGAACCCCTCCCCCCCCCCACCCGAAAAAAATTTCTGGCTACGGCTCCGGTAGGAGTCAAGTGGTAGGGGCCCTCGATAAGTTTTCGTTTGTCGTAGTGAGGTCGTGGCGCATTGCCTCCGCCCAGCCGAAGTTCGGCCACAGCTGCGGCGCCACCGACAGGGCCTCCTCCACCTCTCTCCCTGTTTCATCACAAATCATTGGTCTTCCGAATGCGTTACGTTGGACGCAGGTCTTGGTATCTCTGAGTTCGAGCGAACATGCCTATCTTCGGTGGGGGTCGTGCAAGGCTCCGTCCGCGCTCGAAGTGACGCTCGGATTAAGGAATATTCGCGGAGCTGAAGACACGGACAACGAGCGCCTGTTAACGTTGAGTGTACTGTATTCCTAGGTACATAATTACACAACACTAGCTGGACGCGTGCAGTAGCTCTGCAAAAGGCCATAGGCTGCGAGCCATTTCCGACGGTAGAATGCGTTCGCGGAGTTGTTGCAGATGCCCAGTTTAAACTGTCACTTAACAAGTTAGCACTGCTATGTGCGTTGTTATGTAAGCGATTGCACCACTCATACAACTAGTAATGCGATCACTTATAAATGGTTATTAGTTCCTGATCGCACATTGTCTCTGATCTGCTGAAAGGGCTTGATATAATTTTAATACGCGTTTCAGGCTACGTCGTAACAATATTTTTATCGATGCTTGAGTGTACAGCGTGCTTCTGCGAGTGGAAGCGTAAAAAAAAAGGAACGCCTGTGTACTGAGGCGCACTTTATCAGATAGCTTTTACTGGCTTAGAGACGGTAGTTTAAGGTGCAGGTACGGTGCGGTGCTTTCAACACGTACTAGGTAATTTTTAACATGTTTAGGACACGCCTCGATGGTAACACTTGACGGTCTCGACTTTCGACAGTGCGCGTTGTTGCAGCCACCACCGTGCGCTGTTTTCTCTCGTTTCTGTTTGCTGTTTTCGTGTTTTGTTACATCTGCAATTATATTCGGCGTTATAACAAAATAGAGTCAGTATACGTAATTTGTGGGAGCTGAGTGCGGTAGCTCTAGCAAAAGCCATAGCTGATGTGAACGTTGACAGCGTCCGCGTGCGTTGGTG
This sequence comes from Rhipicephalus annulatus, assembly GCA_013436015.1. Taxonomy (NCBI): domain Eukaryota; kingdom Metazoa; phylum Arthropoda; class Arachnida; order Ixodida; family Ixodidae; genus Rhipicephalus; species Rhipicephalus annulatus. The sequence continues at coordinate 61,050 of WOVY01013540.1, forward strand.
TCGTTCGAGCACTTGTACTAGCATGCGTTTGACCGAGTATGTAAGGACAGGTTACATTTGTAAATCGCATGGTCCACAATTAATTAGAGCGTGCCCCTGACTGCCAGAGGATGGGCTAAGTTGTTAAAATATGCCATGGGCTTGTTCTGAAAGCAAACGCTGAAGCGATATATAAAAAAATCGCTTTGATACGTGCTTGCCAGTGCTTATTGTAGGTCCTATAGCCAGGACATTTTCGGTGGGGCCGGGGCGTACAATTCAGGCGTGTTCCTTCCAGAGCCATCAGCAGTGTCACGAGGAACCATCCTTCGGCTTTAGGTAATCCGTGTAGCGAGCTTAAGCGATGCTTTCCAGTCCGACGGACTCAATTCCACCATGTGTAGGTAGTTCATATCTTCTGGCCTCCATCAGCTTTCAGGGGGTTTGTCTCATCTCACCGCTGCCATCCATTTGTTAGGAGCGGGGTCTGACGACATTCCACCTGTGCTGCCAGTCGTTACGGCTCGGGTCCTGCAGTTCTCGTCGTGGGTAGCTGGCCGCCACCACTGGACCCATTCAGCCCATCTTTCAGGAAGGAAGGCGCTCTCTTCTGCAGCTTTTTACACAGTTTTTTTACATTGATTACAGGAGAGCATTTTTCGCCACATGACGAACATCTGTCGTTCTACATTGTTACATCAAGAAGGCATCAGCAACAAAAGGACTGTCTCGAACAGCACTGCATCGAAAAAGCACTACAACGCAGAAGCCCTTAATCAAACCGGGGTTTGTGGCACCGAAGATCCGGGATCAAGGCGTCGAGGCAAAAGGACGTTGAATTTCATAGAGGGGGTTTATTTACATTATTTACATGGCAAGGGCTTTCTGGCCCTTGCCATGTACACCGAAAGCCCTACATTGAAGAAGGCTATCTATTGAACAAGCTCTGTGAACCACCATAAGCAGCCCGCGAGGGCAGAATAAATGCAGTCTCATTTCTCCAGATCCCTAGCTGAGGGAACAGATTCATATGGCGCTGTTCAACAACATGTCCCGCTGCACACACGAGTGTCATGCCGGCACTACCCCCAACATACACATACACAAATACACAAACCGAACACGTATTGTCCCGGCGACGCTGCCTTCTCCGGCGAATCTTCCTTGAGTGGGGTGAAACGAGTCTCTCATCTCGCTGCTCGGGCCGACCACCCATGTTTTGTCGAACAGTAGTCGTGGTCTAGGCGCCTCCAAGGGTCCATGCCTGGACATCTGGTGCTGATTTGAGCGTCTGCGGCTCATCATTCAGCGACGCATAATGTGATGGTCTGACGTCCGTAATGGGCAGAAGCTCGGCACTGCGCCTTTTACCGGGGCACGAAGACGCCACGTGTCGCATCTCTGTGGGGACCCGAAGAACGGCGGTACTCTGTAGAGTAATTTCAGCCACGCAGCGCTCGGCTCATGGAAACAGCAGGGCGTCTTGGTGGTGCTTCTTATCTCCAAAAATTGAGGCGGCTGCCTTTTTTTTGTTTTGGTGGCCGCGGCAAAAAGGTGGCCCGCCAAACGCTACAGCTTGTGCACCGGCAGGAAACTAGCGACCTGAGGTTGAGCAGCCGTACAGGTGTCCCGAAGCGTCATTGTTTGGTGGCGCCATCCAGGCCACTGCCGATGACGCAATACGGCAATCTTAATCATCTATAGGCCTTCCCTCCTTGGGATTTCACAGAAATACACAAAACCACAGGTACGGGAGAGTGCCCTGCCCGCACTGAGACACATCGAGTCCGAAAAATGATATGTCAAACGAACATTTTTTCAAAGTAAAACTACAGCACTGTTACAAGCTGCCACTCTAGCGTCGCCAGCGCAAAGTCGGCAACGGGAATGACAGCAGGTTGGTTCGTTCCGTACGCAAGCAGAGACAGTGAAGATATCAGAGACATGAAAAAACAAAACAAACTTTAGTGATATTGCAGCACATGGGATCTAATACAACACTTCAATACAACTAACAAAATACATCAACACTTGATACAACTAAAAAATACATATAAAACAATAAATCAGCTTACGCGAGAGAACTATTACAAACTACACAACTAACACCAATAGACTACGGCGGAGAAAGTTCGAAGATATAAACAGGTGAAGGCATACGTGTGATGACCGGCCGCGTTGTGTCCCCGACGATCGGATGCGAGAAGTCGAAGAGAGTTCTGGCACGACTGCGATGTCGGCGGTGTTGCAACGCTGGTGGCACCGGAAGGCTAGTGCTTGCAGGTGACTTCGAGCAGGTTGAGCTAACTCGAGGCGAAGTCCTGATGTCTACGTTGCAGACGTTAATATCGCGTCACAACTAGACGAACGGCTAAGTTTAGGTGGCCAGCCGATACAGAGCCACACTAAAAACTTCTAGAAGAGATGCTTGTTGATCTGTTTCTACACCATTTTGATCAGCGACTAGTCTGCCTAGCAGGACAAAATCCTGTGCTTAAATCCCCCTCGTGTCTCCTCATTCTCTTCCTTGGGGACAAGACACCTCTACATGGGTCCAATCATGCGCGTTTAATTGATCGAAACTCCGCCCCCAAAATATTTTGACCCAACCCCTTTTTAATTGGGAGAGGGCCCTCAACTAGCGAGAGTGACAACCTGTTGGGTTGTTGTCATACGGCTTGGCCACCAGAGGTTTTCCCAAGCTTTTCCCCGTGGGGACGGTCAAACCGTTTGGCTCTCAGCCGGTGCGTCTCGTAGTCTAATCCTTGTTCAGGGTACATCGCGGCCTTCTACGACCTTGCAGACGCCGCCGCAGTTACAAAAGGATTAACCGGCGGCGGCGACGTTCTAAGAAGAGCACCCCATTCTGCACTTCTCGGCTCCCTTTCATGCGCCCACCGTTCTCACGGTCAGTGGGGAGTACCGCGCCCGTTAATTGCCGTGACGCGGTGTCGCCAAAAATGGCCGTCAGTGACATTGCCCCCAACTTTCAGAATGTTACTCATAACATTTGTTCACATGGAGGGGAATTTTTCGACAACAAGGAACAAAACACTATCAACAAGGGAGACATGAGGACTGTCCCTCTCATACACAACATAAATAGGCAGAGTGCATCAAAGTACCAACAAAAGGAAAAAAAAACAATTGTTAGAGTACCAGCTTCAGTTACACGCAACAATATCACTGCGCCATAAAAACAAGAAGACGAAATAGCCGTGTACGGCAGCCATCAATACAGAATACACTGCACGAATGTATTCTGCGAAACAAAACGGAACAGGTGCGCTCCTCTACTGTAGTGCAATCCTTCAATGTGCATTACAACAAGTAAAAACAACCAATGCACCAAGCAAAAAGAAAATAACTCAAAATACACTTCTTATACAATGAAATACGCACATACAAACAGAAAAGAACCGACGAAAGGAAAAAAAATAACATGCTCATAGACCTCAAGAACTATATCCGGCTCAAGTAATCGGCTCCAACGTTTTCGCTACCCTTAATATGCGTAATGGTGTACTGGTAATCTTGGAGTAGTAAACTCCATCGAAGTACTCGAGCATTCAGCTGTTTTGCCTGTTGGATATAACTCAGAGGCTGGTGGTCTGTCTGGACACAAAAATGTCCTCCATATAAGTACATGGAGAATTTCTGAATTCCCCATACCAACGCGAGACATTCGCGTTCGATGGTACTATAGGAAGCCTCCCGTGGAAGCAGCTTCTATCTCGTCGAGTCTTTTCCCCAGTGGTTGCAATCTGCCCCTGCCAACTCGGTGTCCCAAAAAGTCGATTTCTTCTACACCAAGTTCGCATTTACTGGGGCGCACTGTAATCCCGGCCCTCTGTATGCGCTCAAAAAGCAGTCCCAGAGACCTCAGGTGCTCTTCCCATGTCTCGGTGGCTACCAGTACATCATCGTAAAGTTGGTCCACACCGGGTATACCTTCTGCAACCTTCCGCATCAACTTAGCAAATACAGCAGGCGCTGTCGTGATGCCGAATGGCATGAAGCGGAACTGATATAGTCCCGATGTCGTCGAGAAGGCCGTCTTCGCTTTGGACTCTTCGGTCAGCGGGATCTGCCAATAGCCCTTCACGAAGTCGAGCTTCGAGAATTACTTCTTTCCCACTGTAGCAAACACCGCGTCAGTTCTTGTCATAGGTGCGGAGTCGGCCACCAGAACGTTGTTCAGGCGTCGAAAATTGATACAGTCGATTTGTCCCGTCGGGTTTCTTTACCAAAAGGACTGGCGTTTTATAAGGTGACTCTGATTTCTCAATGATGCCGAGCTTCTCCATCTCCCGCACCTTTTTCTCTACACCTTCCCGCGTTGCAAAGGGAAGAGGGTATTGTTTCACGTGGACGGGGTTACTCGTGATGAGTTCGAGGTTGCAGTGGACCCAGTCAGTTTTGCCCGGGACATCCGAGAAAATACGAGCATGTTCCCTGACAATTCTTTGCAGCTGTCCGATCTGCTGAGCGTCCAGTTTGTCGGAGAGCTTCACGTCTTCTTCCCCTTCTACTTTCAGCCAGTCAGGGGTTGGAATATTCTCGTCCTCCCTCGATTCCACAACACCAAATGTCACGTTGCACACCTTGATGGAGGGGCTGTCCCTCTCCTAGTATCTTTTTAGTAAGTTGGCGTGGAAGATTTTTCTGCCGCCAGCCGTGTCTACGACGTAGTCAGCTTCACCTTTCTTTTCCCGGACTTCAAAAGGGCCCTTCCACTGCAGCAGCAGCCTGTTCGTGTCGGTGGGAAGTAAAATCAGTACCTTGTCTCTGAGGTTGAAACTCCGCCCCTTCGCCTTTCGATTGTACAGCTTCGTGTACCGTGCTCCGGCTTTTTCCAACTCCTCGTGTGCCAGGTGGCACGTTTCCTCCAAACGGTTCCGAAGGTCGAAGACATGCTGGTACGTCGTCTTAGCTTCTTCAGTCAAGTCGGCGTTCATCCACAGCTCCTTCAGTATCGCCAAGGGTCCCCTCACATGGCGGCCGTAGAGAAGCTCGAAGGATGAAAACCCCATACTGGCCTGCGGAACCTCCCTACAGGCAAAGAGGAGAGGTGCCAGGTAGCGGTCTCAATCTCTCGGTTTTTCGGCGCACATGCGCTTCAACATTAATTTTAAGGTGCCGTTGAATTTTCCCACCAAGCCATTCGCCATGGGGTGATATGGGGTGGTGTGGAGCTGGCGCACGGAAAGGAGCCACGCTACTTCCTTCATGAGGTCCGATGTGAAGTTCATGCGCTCAGTACCTCGCGGGGGACGCCGAATCGGGGGAACATCTCGACCAGGGCTTCGGCCACTCGCTCAGTTTCGATACTCGGGAGCGCCACTGCGTCTAAATACCGGGTGGCATAATCCATTAAAATCAAAATGTATCGGTTCCCATGCTTTGAGGGCGGGTGAATCGGTCCCACTATATCGATCGCCACTCGCTTGAACGGGGTGTCAATTATGGGCGCCCTCCCCAGTGGAACATGTGGTACACGGCCCTTTGGTACGTTGCGCTGACAAATGTCACATGAGGCGACGAACCTTTTTACGTCAGCTGTGATGCCTGGCCAAAAGAACTCCTCCGAGATCCGGTCCTTGGTTTTCTGCGTGCCCAAGTGTCCTGCCATTATACCATCGTGTGCTGTTTTAAGCACAGCTTCTCGGTGGCAGTGCGGAACGACTAATTGGCGTACAAGCCATCCGTTGGCCTCTGTGTACTGTCGGTACAGCAGTCCCTGTTCTTGTTTGTACTCGACGCTTCCCTTCTCATTTCGGCATGTTTGCTTCCTGCCGATCTTCTCAAAACACTGTTTGAGTGTCGCATCTCCCTTCTGCTCGCAGCCATAGTTATCTCTCGGCAATCCCGCTGTGTTCCCAGGCGTACGAAGCTTGGCAAATTTTTCTGGCTGTGCATGTGCTTGGGAACGGGTGATAGCTGCTGCCACAGGCAGCAGCTATCACCCTTAACTCCTTATCACCCTTAACTCCTTTGTCGCGACAGGTTTTTCAGTCTCTTTTCTGGGATCCTTAGGAGGTCTTACGCCATCGATATTGCCCAGAATGAGGTCATACAGTGGATCTTGCAGACATAGTGCTGTCAGATTGCCAGTAAAGTAGGGGGTGTCAACCTCAATCCGTGCTTCGGGCAGCATCCTCGCTGTTCCGTCAACCAAGTAGACGAGTCTGCTTGTACCTGTCAGCTCGTCTTCCTTCGCCAACTTCCTCCGCACGATTACTGTGTTGCACCCCGTATCCCGCAACACTGATATGTCTGTGCCTCGGAGGGTCCCTGTGGCCACTGGTAGGTTCTCGGCCAGATTTTTCGGCGGTGTCACCCTTACGGCGTTGACGACGGGGACTTTTTCGCCATTCCTAAGCTCGACATACTCATCGCATATGAGATCCTCATGCGTTTCCCTTGGTGCGTAGAGGCAGGATGCCTGGAGTGAGTTATTTGCTCCTGACCGGCAGTCGTTTGCCCTATGTCCTTTTTTCCCACACTTGAAGCAGACGATGGCTACATTAGCGGCAGGTCTGATGCGACACAAGTGCGGTGGGTGATTCCCACGATTGCAAATATAGCACCATGGTAGTGGTGAGTGGCTGTTGCCTCCTTTTTCGTATTTCCCTTTTTCGTCCGTTATGGGACCATCTTTCTTTGTTTTCGCTAGGCTTGCTCCACCCTGAGCTTCCAAAAACTGGTCTGTCAGCTCGAGCATGTCTTCCAGGGATTCCGCCCTCCTTTCTTTCAAATATAATGCCAGGTTCAAACCACATCCATGCAAAAAACTCTCTCTAATCAACAATGCTCGGAGGGACTCGAATTCTGTCTCAGTTTTGGACAGCTCAACCCATCTATCGAAGTAATGTCTTAAGCGAGGCGCGTACTGTGTTTCTGTTTCACTCTCTACTGGCCTCTCCTTATTAAACTTGTCTCGAAACCCATCCGCCGTGAAGCGAAAGCACTTCAGGAGGGCGGTTTTAACCTTGGTGTAGTCCGCTGCATCTGTAGGCGGTAGCCTGCCATAAACACTTAGCGCCTCTCCTGTAAGACATGTCGAAAGCGCCGTCGCCCATTGGCTTTCAGGCCACTTTTGCCCTCTGGCGATGCTCTCAAACTGGCGTATAAACGCATCTAAGTCGTCCCTTCCTTCGTCAAAGGTGACGAGCAGTCTACCTGCGTGTATTCTCAAACTCGGCTCCTTCCCGGCATCGCCGTGCTCACTGCTGGATCGGCTCACACTGCTACTCTCACTGAGGCGAATCTTTAATTGCAGTAACTGCACTTCCCGTTCTCCGGATTCCCTAGCCACTTACCTTGCCGCTTCTCGTTCTTTCTCCCTTTCTTCGCGCTCTCTCTCCTTTTCTTCCCGTGCCAGTGCCCGCTCTTCTCTGGCTAACGCCTGCGCCTGTTCCTGCTGCTCCTTAACCCATTGTTTCAGTTCGGAGCTCTCGAGGCCTAACTGTTTACCGTGCGCGATCCCCTTATCAAAATCCATACTCTCTATGCTGCAACTGTCACTATAATGTCACTATAAAAATAGCGCAATCATATGCAGGATGCAACCGCTTCAACTGTGCGGCTCTATAGCACGCTATCCACACGGTTCTCATTCACCCCTCACTGTCTCACACTTGTACGGAACGTCCTGTTTCGCGGACGCCAGTTTTGTTACAAGCTGCCACTCTAGCGTCCCCAGCGCGAAGTCGGCGACGGGAATGACAGCAGGTTGGTTCGTTCCGTACGCAAGCAGAGACAGTGAAGAGATCAGAGACGTGAGAAAACAAAACAAACTTTACTTTAGTGATATTGCAGCACACGGGATCTAATACAACACTTCAATACAACTAACAAAATACATCAACACTTGATACAACTAAAAAATACATATAAAAATAATAAATCAGCTTACGCGAGAGAACTATTACAAACTACACAACTAACACCAATAGACTACGGGGGAGAAAGTTCGAAGATATAAACAGGTGAAGGCATACGTGTGATGACCGGCCGCGTTGCGTCCCCGACGATCGGATGCGAGAAGTCGAAGAGAGTTCTGGCACGACTGCGATGTCGGCGGTGTTGCAACGCTGGTGGCTCCGGGAGGCTAGTGCTTGCAGATGACTTCGAGCAGGTTGAGCTAACTCGAGGCGAAGTCCGGATGTCTACGTTGCAGACGTTAATATCGCGTCACAACTAGATGAACGGCTAAGTTTAGGTGGCCAGCCGAGACAGAGCCATACTAAAAACTTCTAGAAGATATGCTTGTTGATCTGTTTCTACACCATGTTGGTCAGCGACTAGTCTGCCTAGCAGGGCAAAATCCTGCACTTAAATCCCCCTCGTGTCTCCTCGCTCTCTTTCTTGGGGACAAGAGACCTCTACATGAGTCCAATCATGCACGTTTATTGATGAAAACTCCGCCCCAAAAATATTTTGACCTCACCCCTTTTTAATTGAGAGAGGGCCCTCAACTAGCGAGAGTTCCAACCTGTTGGGTTGTTGTCATACGGCTTGGCCACCAGAGGTTTTCCCACGCTTTTCCCCGTGGGAACGGTCAAACCGTTTGGCTCTCAGCCGGTGCGTCTCGCAGTCTAATCCTTGTTCGGGGTAAATCGCAGCCTTCTACGACCTTGCAGACGCTGCCGCAGATACGAAAGGATCAACCGTCGGCAGTGACGTTCCAAGAAGAGCACCCCATTCTGCACTTCTCGACTCTCTTTCATGCGCCCGCTGTTCTCACGGTCAGTGGGGGAGTACGGCGCCCGTTAATTGCCGTGACGCAGTGTCGCCAAAAATGGCCGTTCGTGACAAGCACAAAGCAGCAATCGAAGCGTTTCTTTGAGCTTTCGCCGAAGCTCCCAATCTCAATTGGAAAATAATCGTCCTATTAAACTGCTCTCAAGAAAATGAACTCTCAATTGATGCTCTCCCTGAGACATGCTTGTGTGCTAGCGCTAGTAATCCGCCATAACCCACCGGGCCTCATACTTCTAAAATAAAGCCTTTTGCTTCACGCTGTCTTTTTGACTCAAAATTTTGTGCCGCAAAAGCTAGTATTCAATTTCCTTAAAGCAGACGGAACAATGACTGTCGTGCTGCACCTGCATCAGGAACATCCACATTACACGTCCGAAAACGCACGTTATAGTGCTCCTGCGTCTGTCTTGCGGTTACCATCTTCATAAAAGCCACACATTAACTCTCGAACCAACTTTTCTTTCTGACGTCAGCACCAGACACATGTGAAGAAAAAAAATAAATTAACGAACAAATCTTTTGCATGAACTGTGAAAAAACTCGCAAGGAATATCCTTGCGTCTCTGCGCTCACTCCGAATCTTTCTCTAACGTCGCTCTTACTCGACAAGCGCTCCAAGGCGTGCCGTTATGCAACTGTACAGCCCTTACCTTTAAAACAAAACATACAAAGCTCAAGAAATAAAGAACCCAACACTTGTTACCTAAAAGGTAGCTCGTGGCCAAAATACTTAAAATACTTTTCAAAAGCAAAACCAACTTAAACAGTAAAACAAAACTTCAAAACTAAATAAACAATTTTGCTAATGAGCCTTTCTAAACACTCACTGCTGTCACTCAATTTTGAGACAAACGCGTGGTGGTCGCACCCTGTGGGCCTTTCATGGCAAACGGGAAAAGGGACAATAACAAAAGACATTCACTTTGCCTCCGAACCCCGCCGAGCTATTTAGTGTCAACCAGTATTCCTCCTCTCGCTCAGTTGCTTCTAGCGAGCCAGCGACACTTTGCTTTCATGTACCATCAGACGCGTGGATAGGATGACCGCAGGCTGACCGTCCCGTATCTTTTGTCTGCATTTCTACCCGACGCACCCTTCCTATTCTCCTCGTCCGGCGGCTTGGACGCATGCAACCCAACTTCGGCGGGGATGACAAATGCCTCATTCGGCTTACTACACTGAAACATTTACCGCCTTTGTTCAAGCGGGTTGTGCTCTTTGCCGCACTCCTGCTTTTACGACGCCGCTTCCGCTTATGCCTCTTCTTGGGGTCCATTGCTGACCCTTCCACTAGCCTCTCTTGCTCGCCAGCACTCGGGCTAGTTTCATTCGCTGTCTTGCCCACAGAGTCTGAATGATTTGCGCACAAATCATCTCCCTCGCTCTCCCGACTGGCGGACAGCTTAATGCGTTGCAAAACACTGCAGCTGTTTTCTTCCGAAAAAGCTAGCTCGCATTCCAGGGAGCTGCTCACAACTGCATTGCACGCCCTAATATCTTCCTTCGCTCCCTCTCCTGAATTCACCCCAGTGTTCCTGGTTAGCTGGTCGAAATTCTCGTGGACATTGCATGCAGGATCCACTGTGGCGACAAACTCACGTGAACTAAGCTCAACTACCTGGGAGCTGTCCACAACTACTCTATCCTGCGTGACTTCCTCACCTCATAACACCAACATTAGAGTGGCCTAATGTTGGTGTTATTGCCTAGTGGTTGAAAATCTCCTTGAACTCCACGGGAAAGATCCAACATTGGCACACTCTAACTTTGTGTCTATGACAGGTCGTCTACAATCATATTAGCTTTTTCACTAGAATTCTCCTGGCACAGCATTTCACCACGTTTTTTCTGGCATTCGTCAGTCTCTCCTTTTATTGCAGCTGTCAACCTTGGTCCATTCGTGAACCTACTGTTACCCCCGTAGGTGCTACCTTTTTCAGTGGCTCCGATTCGCACCGCACTCAACTGTTCTTTGCACTTCCCGTGTGCTACCTGTACTGATTGACCACTACTGTGCTTTGTATCTAACCTGCTTTCTAGTCTTTCACATTCGCGTTTAAACTTTTCCTCCTCCTCAGAAATTTCTTGCGTCGCCTTCCTGTATTCTTGCTTCCTTCTTCTGTGTTTCTCTGTGTATTCCTGTTCAAATAAATAAGTATTTCCGAAGTGCTCAATACCGTCCTTGCTACTTTTGCTTTTGAGAATTACTTCACAAAGTTTAGATGCAGAAATATTCTCGAATTCTAGGTCGAGATCCCAACACAAGTTTAACAGGTTATCTCTCGTCAATCTCATCAGGTCCATGGCGACTACTTTGCTTTGGCTCAGCTGTGAAAAAACACAAACCCACCAGCGTTTCAATACTGGGTCTAGAGAAATTGAAGCCTGGTAAATCTTACAGCGGAAACCGAAAGCACAAGCACACAAGTAGCACCATCTGGCCAACCTCCCTCTCTACACTTTTCCTATTTATTTTTCCTCATCTGCTTTTCAACATCCCAAAATGTTCCCTGCTGTGTATCCTTACAACTCCCGCGAAACTTACTACGTACCTATTGAGTTACTTCAGCTTTCCTGTTTAATCTTGTTACTCAGATAACCATCAAGTGCTGCTCTGTACTCAAATAACGACCCCAGGGGCTAGACAATTTTTGTTTTATCTATCTTTTAACGCGCCTAGGCTAAAAGCCTCAATACATCTCAAGCACAAAGCCAGACACTCAATCGAATACGTGCGGTCGTGGTACGCTGCGTTGATCACGCTGAATTCTAGGACTTGGGCTTTCGGCTGACCTCCGGTCCATGTCACTCTCCTTCGCTGAGTCTCATCTCTCCGCTGGCATCTAGTTGTTGCTACCGGGGTTTGCGGCACCAGAGATTCGGGATCAAGTTGTCGAGGCAGGATGAGGTTGTACTTCGTTGAGAGGGTTTATTTACACTATTTACATGGCACGGGCTCTCTGGCCCGAAGCTCTACATTGAAAGCTCTACATTGAAAAAGGCTGTCTATTGAACAAGCTCTGTAAACCACCCTAAGCAGCCCGCGAGGGCTGAATAAATACAGTCTCATTCCCCATGATCCCTATATCGGGAAACAGGTCCATACAGCACTGTCCAATAATATGTCCCACAGCACACACGACTGTCACTATGCCGGCACTGCCCCCAACATACACATACACAAATACACAAACCAAACACGTATCGTCCCGGTTATGCTGCCTTTTTCGGCGAATCTTGCTTGAGCGGGGCGAAACGAGTCTCTCATATCGCCGCTCGGGCCGACCACCCATGCTTTCTCGAACGGCAGTCGCGGTCTTGGCGCCTCCGAGGAGCCATGCCTGGACATCTGGTGCTGATTTGAGCGTCGGCGGCTCATCAGTCAGAGACGCACAGCGTGATGGTTCAACGTCCGTAATCGGCGGAAGTTCGGCATTGTGGCTTTTACCGGGGCACGATTACACCACGTGTCGCATCTCTGCGCAGACCCGAAGGACAGCGGTGCTCATTAGAGTAATTTCAGCCCCGCAGCGCCCAGCCCATGGAAACAGCAGGATGTCTTGGCACGGCTTCTTATCTAAAAAAATGAGGCGGCTGCCTTTTTTCTGTTTTGGCGGCCGCGGCAAAAGGGTGGGCCACCAAACGCAACACCCTACATCGACGAAGCACTACATCGCAGAAGCACTCGAAGCAGCCCGCGGGGGCTCATCATAACCAGTCCCGTTTACCAGAGAGAGAGAGAGATTGACTTTATTTAAACATATGCTGAGGAGGCTGAGAAAGGGCCATTCCGACCCTTAGTCTCGTTTCCCAAGATCTCTGGATGGGGAAAGGGCACTAAATTAGACTGTCCAATCACAGACCACACAGCCGGCGAGAAAGACGAGCATGCACGGCCCACGTGAACGTCCAATATTGAAGTGATGTCACTGTGTGCAATGCCATGCGTCACCAACGTGGCTTTTCTTCGTCGTGGGCGTTCCGCTGGGTGAGGGTCCCTGAGCTCACGACTGCATACATCAAAAGGGCAGCTGCAATCAAGCTCGAAAGCGCCCGCCGCACTACTAGAGATGCGAGGCTGCCACTGCTAACCCCTCCTAGAAAGATGTCACCACCGCGTAAATACTTGTCCTCTCGCGACGGCATGGCACCTCTCTTGGACAATACATGGCGGTCCGACAATGGCCAGGCTGCAACGGCTTTCCGCAGCTAAGGAGTGCCCTACGCGACTCGTTCGTTGTACCCGGAATTTCTCTCCCCATTTCTGTCAAACCGCCATGCCTAATACTACCCTGTCGCGTAGGGCATTCTCGATAGTTCTGCAATATTTTTTCCTGAACTAGACGAGGACCATTGATTAGAGTTTTTTTGTTGTTGTTGCTTTTAGTGTTTGTTGAACTCGTGGTGAATACATTGCAGACACCGTTATTCAAGGATTTAGGTTGGGTATGCTTTTATTATTGTTATTCTGTTTCACTCAAACGTAGAAGAGGAATTTAGAATAACTAGCGTACTCCTTTTAATCATTCGTGAAGTGGGATATACAGGACGGAGTGGTCTAGTGCTCACTAGGGGAGTGGTTGTGTTTTTATTTGCGTATGTGATGTCTGTTGAACCAAAATGAAGCAGGTGGTCACTACTTCAACAAGAACAGTCTTCTAAAGATCGGACGTCAGCGCTGATCTCTCTGGACTGTGGCAGCCAACCTCAGCCCATCAAGATCTTAGCCCCCAACCCCCTCCCCCCGCGTGACAGGCAGTTATGACCGTCGTCATTATTGAATTTCTTTCAGCGTTTGTGAACTGCACTAAAATATTTCTACGCATTCCAAGCAAGGATGTGCCGTCAAGACGGGCTGATTTCCTTTCAACAAAACGTGAACAAGGGGTCCCAGGACCATTTCGGCGCTAAGAGAACGCACGAGCAAGGAAATGTGATTGTGAAGTCGACTCCATGCAAGATTTTCCAGGCAAACAAGGAGGAAACTGGGCCATTTTCGAGGTCACCGTGGATTTGGAGAGACCGGAACCAGCGTGCTATTTGTAGCTAAAACCCACACCGGTTGTGGCTGGACCTTGCGAGAAGTGGAGTCCCGGAATTGGCAGTTAAGCAGTAACCCCTGGCAAACGACTAGAGATTAGTCGACTACTCCTAATCCCCCCCCGCTCTCAATAGCATCGGCTAAATGGAGTGGCATGTTTGACGATAAGCTGTCAGGCCACTACATCCTCTTACCCGAACGCGGTAGGACAAGTTTGACACGCGTACCGGGAGCCGGTCTTCCGAACCTCACCCTACTTGCCAGAAGAGTTCTTCGAAACCAAGATCATCTATAGGATCATCGGATGTGTGCAAAATATTGGTGACGTAGGCGAAATGTTGGTGCACTGCGTTCGTGACCATATTCGGGCATCTTGTAGGCTGTGCCATCTCCACGTGCATTGTGTGGTGTCTTTCCCCGCCGCAGTGGGTGGAGCACCAAGACCATCAAGCGCCGTATTGGCTGACGCAACGAAAAATGCACCCAGTGTTGGCAACGCGGCGCTATATAAGCGGAAGACCTTTTGTATACTTTCGGTACTTGAAGTCTAGTTCCTGTTCAGTTCCGCAACGAGCTAATACTTACTTGATCACTTGATTACCTCTTTTAGAATTTTCAGCTAATCACCATGTAAATAAAGTGCTGTCGTTCTTACGAGCGCCTCATCTGACTTGTCGGACGATGGGTCCGAGGATGAGAGCCCGCTACCAGAATGAGACCCGCGGGAGCCGGGGTCGCAATAGTGCATTCGACCCGCCAGTCAGGCAGACTGGAAGCAGAAATTCACTAGTGAAACCAACGCGCGCTATACATCTATCCCTAACTGCAGAAAGCATATCATTTTCAACGCTTGGTAGGGTCGACCTCAGTCCAAGCGAGCCGAGGCAATGCCACCTAGAAGATTATCAGGCCATCTCACTTCCACCGTAACGTCCCTCATTTTGCCCGAGGGCACGCGCGTACGGGAGGCTGTAAATCTACTGCCACTATTGTCTCCAAGTAAAAGATAAAGCCTTCGCTGCGAGTTTTACACAACTAACAGCTTTATTCTGCTTTCTGGGTCAAAAAGCACGCTGGTTGAAGTATATTTTTGCGCTTCAAAGCATTCAAAGATTCACATGTCAGTCATTTCTTCCACAAAAAGGTCAAAGATTGTACTCTATCGAACGTGTGGTTGATCTACAAGGGCGAAATTTGATGGACCAACAAAGTAACGAAATAAGATGAATTTTATTTATTATTTATTTACACGCACACACACTACCTAAAACATGCAGGGAAACTGTTCTTACTAATTTGCAAAGTTTCAGCAGTTTAATTTGTACTCTTTCGAACATCTGTCTTCGAAGACACGTAGTTTTTGAGAAGAGCTTGTGATGTTGCCACAAGTATTCTATTCAGCAGATTATCAGGGTCATGATCATTGCAAGAGAAAACAAAATATTTCGTTTCACAAAAACATCTTGTGATCGACACAAGAAGTGGTGTTTCTTCTTTTACTTTGAGGGCTCTCGAAGTGGTTTGTAGTCAGTCGTATAACTTAGGTACTAGGAAAAAGGTTAGTTATGGGTCTATGTTAAACCGTGTATTCCCCATGGGCACTTCTACTTTACTGCCGATTCTTGTATCGGTATATTTTTGGCAGTTCTCAAATATTTTAGCTTGAAGAAGAAATCACCACTGAAAACGAATTAGGAAAGCACTTTATCGTAAGTGTAGACACGCATCTAAATTTCAAGGAAACATTCTATGCTAAGGTGCTGACCGCAATAATACCGCAATAAATTGGTATCAATACCGGAAATAAAATACTTAAAAACCGATGGATTAGGTCATTCCTTCTATTTCTTTACAACCAATTGAACATAAGTAATCCAAGTCCTCGGTGCTAATCCCCAGTAACGAATTGTTTACTGACCATGAAAGAAAAATACCTGTTCTGAAAATGTACTGCCACATACGTATATTATTTTATTGCCAGGTCTTACGCCAACACGTCAGAAGCACACATGGCACCTTTATCTTATAGCGAAAACAGAACTTGGTGGAGATGGGGTCATTGAAACCAATTATAATAGGTAGTACGGACAAACGTACCTTCAGGTGACGAAGAAAACGAATGTCGATGTCAACTTGACGAACGACACACTCCCATTTCGTTCTTTGGTTGTCTGCCCTTAGGAAATGAGAACACTTGCAACTTGGGTCCTTTGCCGTAACCATTCGCCACGCAGCATCGCCCAACCGTTCGGGTTCGCAGCCGTACAGATCGCGAATATCCAGTTCACAAGACACATTACATATTCCCGCTGCAGGTTATGAAGTACGGACACAGATAAAGACAGTCTTCACGAGTCGCCAACAAGCACACCAGCACGCCACGAAAACGTTCGTTGGTCTTGCCAATCAATGTCTGTCGAGCAATGTAGGCACGTCGGTGCAGCGCAACACGCCGGTCACAACGGAGTGACGTCAGAGGCCGAGGCAGACACATTGAGCACGCCTGAAGTTATCTAGTTGGCCTTGGCCGAGGCCACGCGTTGTAGCGTTCAAGTCAAAGGCACTGACGGCTGTACATATGAGTGAACCCAGTTCTCTGCAAACCTGACTGGACTGAGAGAGATGCAGTGTCACTTGACTGATTAGTGAAGATGGTAACCAACCTCCTGTCGAGAAAATTTGTTTAATGAAAGTCCTGAATTCAAGTTGGCTCCGCTACATAGTTTTACTTTTAGCATGTAGTTCAAATGCTGTGAAGTTTATATACACTCCTTCCTGCTCATGAAATTCTTGTAGCGGTTTCAAAATGTGTGAGTCTTTACTTCCAATAGTGTCACTCAAATACACGTGATGGACTAAATGCTTCTAGACAATATTGCAGAGAACGTGAATGGAGTCAAAAGTTTTGACAAGTGAACTTTTCTTCGTCAAGGCAACGTTGTTGCCCTGACGAATACAAGTCAACTTGCCAGAACACTGTTCCCAGCGACGTTCTTTCTCGAAAATCTTTTGATAGCTTCAAGCCTCTCCATGCCTCCTAACTTCAGCCTCAATTTCTACTCAATATCTGTAAGACAACTATGTGCGCCATCATAACGAACGTGATTGAGCCAAATACGACTTGTCCTACTCGTGATTGTTGAAAATTTTCGCATTGGTTTGTATGTTCGAAGTTCAACGTTTGCTCATTGTGTGCATACGTCAGTTGTAAGTTGAAGCAGCGTTTATAGATTGACAATTTCACACTATGTGTTTGTATCTGTTTCTTCATACAAAACATGCAATAAAATGTGCATTTCATTTGTGCTGATCGAGTTTCATCTTACTAAGAAATCAGTCAGCTCAACTTCCACCTCTTCAGAAAACACGAGCAAAATTAAAGCAAAAAAGGTTTATAAAACTTTATGGCCGCATTGCCCAAGCGGCTAGTGCATCTGAAATAAGGCAATAGCGCCTTCCGCTTGCATGCGAAAAAGGAAAGGAGGGCTTCCACGGCAACCCTCCTCCTCTCGATTTTTCGTCCTTTCCTTCTATTTAAGGACATAACCAGTGACGTGAAGAAAGAAATCTTCTGTTATTGATGTATCTTAAGTAGGATGCCCGGCCACTGCCAGTGGTAAAAGCAGCGCTGCTGCTGCCGAGATCGAATACATGGTAGGTATAGGGAGTTTCCACCCCCTGGTACAGTTTGACCGTCTCCAGCTGCTACCCTTGGTTGTTATAGTAGTGTTATCAATTAACTGGCTTATGCTTACTGCTATTCATCGCAAGGCAGAACAGTCAGACTTGCCCTTATTAGAGTGAAGTTGTTTTTTTTCTTGTCTCTTTCTTCAGAAAAAACGTGCCTGAAGAAGAGTGTTTGAAGCAAGTGAACGACTAATCCACGTTGAAGTGTTTTACTTCGAGTAAAGTCGGCTCTAAATGGCTTTGTGACCTCCACTCATAGCTCTCACTTATAAAGGGAGTAAGCGGCAAGCTTGCAATTTTATTTTTATTTGATTCGCTGAATAAATTTCAAATTGAATTTTGCTGTTTGATTAACCGACTATGGATGAGTTCATGCCTTGACTTCCACACGTGCGCGAGTATAATATCGAGGTCATAGTAAAGAATAGTAATTTAAAAAGCAGGACGAAGCATCATTGACTTTTAGCATTCAGGTCGAACTGGATTTTGTCCACTGCGGCTTAGTCCTCTACGGCAAGAACACCAGACGCCTCACTGACATGGCCACCAAAATACTACCTGTTTTATCTATTACTTATGTTTCGAAGACCAGTGATCGCTGTAGCTGAATGTATCCAGTAATGAGAGCGAAACGTTAGTGCCGAGACAACTTGTCTATAAGGAAAAGCAAACGACAGAGAGGCTGTTAGCCTTTAATTTGTCGCAATTTTCGGTTGCACTGTTCTCACGGAGAAGCGAAAAGTACATACATTTATGGGGTCCAGCATGCAACATAAAATGCAGCACTCTCTACGATAAAGAACGAGCACCAATATAGCCTAAAAACCACATAACTGATGGTTAGGCATGATAACTACGATCTCAAGCAGCTGATAGGCGCGCGAGGGAGCCAATCAGCCATTGTGACTCTTGCCTGTGAGTTTTCCTCTTTAAACGCTTTTTGTACAGAAGTCTCTAACCCCGTAACCTATTGGTGAGAGGTGCTGGGTAACCATCAGGCAACGGAGCTCCGCAGCGGACGTCGCATCGCTTTTCCAGCCATGGCCAATGCTGAGCCCTCCGCGTCAACGTCAGCGCCTCCCACGAACACGGCGTCGCAACCATACGTTTTCACGGCACCTAAGGATCCTGGTACATTCTGCGGGACCGATGGCGTCGACGATGGCGATTGGTTATTCATGTTCGAACGAGTGAGTATGCCGAATAGATTGGATCCCACACTTCAGTTGGCTGATGTACTGTTTTACTTGAAAGGCACGGCCAAGGTGTGGTATGAAAACAACGAAGAGGAACTCACAAGCTGGAACCAATGCAAAGAAAAGATGCGAGAGGTGTTTGGCGAAACCGCAAGTCGCAAGATCGCCGCCAAAAAGGAATTGGCTTGCCGCGCCCAGTCTCCCATGAAATCCCACCTCGCATATATTAAAGACGTGCTGGCCCTCTGCCGAAAAGCCGAAAGCGACATCACAGAAGGTGACAAGGTCGCGCATGTCCTGAAAGGAATTGCCGGCGACGCGTTCAATCTGCTGATGTGCAAGGGCTGTTCCACCGTGGACGCGATCATGAAAAAGTGTCGTCAGTTTGAGCAAGCGAAAAGTCGCCGCATTGTTCCACCAGTCACCTGACATTCAAACACCGCTGCAACATCGACTTGCGAGGACCAGTCCGCAACACAACGACCGTCACCCCCGGGAGACCTGACACGCATTGTTCGTCGCGAACTGGAATCAATGGCACCCTCAGCGTTCTATTCGTGCAGTACTGATAGCACTCCTGTTACTGTTCCTCTTGTTCGAGCCATCGTGCGCCAGGAGCTTGAAGACATCGGAGTGCATTCCATGTGCCATGTCACCGCGCCCATAGTCAGCAAACGCCCTTTCGCGATGCCATCCTCCGACCGGCGGTTTTCTTCACGTACTCGCAACGCTGATGAATGGCCAACTTCAGATGACCATCCTATATGTTTCAACTACCACCGCATCAGACATATTGCTTGTTACTGCCGCAACACATGGTCCTCGGCACCTCGTGCAACTACCAATATGACCCGTTTCGACGGTACCGCCCGCACATTTTCACCTGCTCAAGAGTCCAATGCCATTGACCATTCTCAGAACACTTGGTACAGCCGCTCGCCTTCACCACGTGGGCACCAGCCTCGTTCGTCGCAAATACGTCGCTCAACGTCCCGTTCTCACCGTAGCCACGGCGCTTCTCGTTCCCCATGGCTTCCGGCCGCATCGTCCCAGAAAACTGAAAAATGCATCCCCCGGAGGTGGTGCTGCATTGAGGATTTCCGCAGCAAATACTCCCTTCGTTGCCACCAGACGAAATGCAATAGACGGTGAAGTATACGGTGTACCTGTACAACCACTTGTAGACACCGGCGCAAGCGTTTCGGTCATGAGTTCCTGCCTACGCACACGTTTAAAGAAAGTTCTGACACCATCGGCTGCAAAAATGCTCCGTGTGGCCGATGGTGGCACGCCGATAGTTCTCGGTTTGTGCACTATCCGCTTAAGTAAGAGGATTACACTACTTCAGTCATTTTAGCCGTGATTGACCACTGCCCTTATGACGTTACCCTAAATCTGGACTTCTTGTCAAATCATCCTGCTCTTATCGATTATGCTACCGGCGTCTTTCAGCTAGAGTTGCCTCAGATAGTCGCTGAACGCCACACTGCCCCGCAGCGTCTGTGCTCTCTTCAGGATGTGCGACTGTCACCTCAGGTAGTCCCCTACGTCGTTTTGACCGCACAGCCACAGGATCCCGATGGTCAATATGTCCTCCTTCCTCTCGCTGACATCCTTTTGAGCCGCAACATCGCCATTCCCCATGTGCTTGTGACTGTCACTGACAACTGTACCTCACTCCCACTTCTCAATTTCCGCTTGTGCCCTCAAGTGCTTCCTCATGGCGTGTTCTTGGCCAGCGTATCTAATGCTGACGGGTGCTGCAAGTATTCATTACTCACGAAACTGGTAGAAACCCTTTACCGACTATCTTCCATCTGGGGTTGATATGTGCGATTTTGCAGCCCCATAAGACGCCAGGGTGATACCCGAGACGCTCATTGAACGCTTTGGGTGTCGGTAAACACGGGAGGGGCCTTAACTGGGTCAACGCACGAAGGAATCGCCGATGGCTCGAACGACGCCGATATCATCGGCTGACGACAGGGTAGGGTCATTGACGGCGCTTAACCTAGTTTTTACAGCCTTTTGTGCCTTCTGCGCAGCCACGCAAAAATAGCACTTGTTGAGTAAGAAGTTATGCAACTGATTTTTGTTAAATACGTGAAAAAAAAGTCATCCCCAAAAGTCGATATTTGAGTGAGTTGGTTCATGTTTCTTAAAATCACAGCAAAAAGGCGAGACACGATAATGTAGGGAGACGTACAGAACACTAGGGAATATATATATATATATATATATATATATATATATATATATATATATATATATATATATATATATATATATATATATATATATATATATATATATATATGTATATATATTACTGTAATCTTTTTTCCTTACTTCTTACTTTGATTTATTTTTTAACACCCCAGAATGAATGAGTGGGTGAAACCCACTCATTCATTCTGGGGTGTTAAAATCCTTTTTGCTGGGATTCTACGATGCTCAATTAATTTTATTATTTTTCACAGCCGCTTATCGAAATAATTTTACTGGTGCATATATTTTTGCCTTCTTTTTTCACTTCCTGGCCGCTAAAATGTTGGTAACTCTGCAAAACTACATTGAGAGTTTACGCCTTCGCACGTGTAATTCCCAGGCCTCTTTTCCTCTGCGCTATGCCTCACATTGCCATGATGCAAGACCAGTGGGTAAAACTTATCTTGGTCGCCGGGGCTGATCTCTGGATTGGTTTGCAAGTTCCAATCCCACAGTCATTCCTGCACGCGTTCAATTTGCATACAGATTTTGCGATTCTCTTGCTTCTGTCGGTTTGTTGCACCTGGATCATTGCCGCCACTGGTCACAACGGTGAGGCAAAGGTGAAAGCTCGGCGACACGGGCGCGCGAAAGCCGAGAATGTCCTCAGCTACTAAACACGGACACCTATAGGGGATGGAAATGATTGCTAAACGTGTGCGCGTGCTTCCATATCTTCCTCTGCGGGGGACCTTGGACTGCCATCAAATGTGGCACTCGCAATGCGCAGCTCTCCTGCGGCTTCGCTGGTCCTTGAAAAAGAAAAAAAAATCGTTTTTCTTACGTGCGTAATTATTCTTCTTTTTTTTTGAGCAGCTAGCATACTTTAGACGCGGCAAGGAGACGAGACCCCTACTGTCGAGCGCGCTGTCCTCTTCCTCACATAGATCACGCCTCGCCTCTTCCCGCTTGAGAGGGGCTCTTCGCTTTGCTATAAAAGCAACCAATTGACACACTTCAGCACATGTCACGACATTTGCTCTCATGCCAGCTATCAGAGCGAGCAACATGAAGGCTATGGTGAGTCGATCAGTTGCACTCTGCGAGGAGCAGGCACAAATAAACAGCGAAAACCGGCGCGGCAGCGATTCTGTGCCGCTCCAGTGTTCCTATATGTTGCGTCTTGCTCCAACACAAACATTTTTTTTTCAAGTGACGATCAGGGTTCTTCCGTACTAAGGTTAACCGATCTGTCAATGCGCGATAAATGCATGATGAAGTGGCTTGTCATAAACTTTACTTATATCATGTCGGATGTGTAACGGGCCTTTTGTGCTGGTGCGTCCGTGATGTTTTCTTTTGTGTGTGTGTGCTGATTGTTTGCCAGTAAGTTTATATAGCTGTTAAGGGTAGAGACTGGTATTTATTTCACTTCGGTAGTCTGTGTAAATGTAAACAAGCCTGAGAGCCAAGAGCAACGCTTCGTGTTCTTCACTTGACCCAGTATCCCGCCCTTTTCTTCTCTCTTGATTTTTTGTTTTTGGCATGTAGCTCTTGAAAAGGCATAAAGATAAGGAAGTTCATTTGGACGGGGGCTTTGACATCACTGCTTTTTACCGAAAGTTTCTCGCGAGATGAAGCTTCTACCACAAAAGCCAAACATTTATTTTACTCCTTAAGGTTTCGTCTATCATTATTGTTGCTCAGCAGGCGTGAACCGATGTAGTAGCAACAAGAAGTTCAGATGTGCTTTGAGATGCGACCATGTGAACTGCTTTTCCGTGAGACCATTCCTGAGCCCCTCGAGAGCTTCATTTCCGACGAGCACAGCAACATGCTTATCTAGCATAGGAAATAATATCCCAGAACAAAACTGATCGTGCGCATGCTTTCTATACCAACGTAGAACGAAACACTTAATTTCAGCAAAATGTGAACGAGTAATGAAATTATAATGTTGCCAAATAAAAAAGTGATATCAGCACACATTAGCAGTAGTAACCCCAATACACTTTATTATTATTATTATTATTATTATTATTATTATTATTATTATTATTATTATTATTATTATTCGTGGTGGTGGTGGTGGTGGTCGGGCTGGTTCTGTTGCTGTTACAGCAGTAACCCCTCGCCAAATAAAGCTAAGCCAACAACGCGAAAGTTACGTTGGATAGACCAGCTGTCCACCACTTTGGCCATGGCCTCTTCGATAAGCAGGCGCCAGCCGGCGTTCCCCAGCTTTTTTTTTGCTTGAATATTGTTACCTACATCACTACGTTAATTTTATTCTTTAATTTTCAAAATTTTCCACACTAATCATATTCATTCATTCATTCTTACCATGGTTATTTACTGTTTTGCTGATGGATAATGCATATGGCATGCTTCTGTTAAACCACTGTAACTGCTCAGTGTATGAGGGGGCATGTTTCTCTCAAGCTGCTTAATGCAGCTTTTTCGCCTAGTTCTCTCGCAACCTTGTTGCAAAATAAACTCGATTCAATTCAATAAGTTCATATGATACGAACGTGGTATTTGAAATTTTCGTTGAAGCGCACTAAAAACAGACAGATAGAAGAGACTGTGCGCTTCAACAAAATTTTCACTTATGAACGTAATCCAACTGGTCCAACTAGCCATCTTGCTGCGAACGTGTTATCAGTGTCAGTGAATTGTAATGAAACTTGCTCCGAATTGCATAACTTGCATAAAGCCCCTATATGCTTTGAGTCTTCATCAGAGCTTGTACGAGTCATACAAAAAGTGTACGTCTTCACCGGTCCATAATCTCTTCGCAGTTCTTCGTCTTCCTTGCCATCGCTTTTGCCTTGGCTGCTGTCAGTGCCTATCCCTACTACAAAGGCTCCGGCCACTTCGGCGGTGGCTATGGTGGTGTCGGTCTGGTCAAAGGTTTCGGCTACGGAGGCTACGGAGGCTATGGAGGCTATGGAGGAGGCTATGGAGGAGGCCATGGAGGAGGCTATGGAGGAGGCTATAGAGGAGGCTATGGAGGTGGATTCAGGAAAGTCATTGGTTTTGGCGGCTATCGCGCTTATGGCGGCTATGGTGGATATGGCGGCCACAAAATCGGCAAGTTCTTCCATGGATGAGCATCTACAATAGAAAGTACCAGTGAGAGACTCGTCTCAAGTTGTCCAATCTGCGGCCATTGACACACGCTGGGCACAAAAAAGTCTGGATTCGTGCGCTGCCACTCCTAAATGTTCCTGCGTAAGCGAACTATTTGTGCTCAACAACATCATCCAAAAATAA
Source organism: Rhipicephalus annulatus (assembly GCA_013436015.1). Lineage (NCBI taxonomy): Eukaryota > Metazoa > Arthropoda > Arachnida > Ixodida > Ixodidae > Rhipicephalus > Rhipicephalus annulatus. The sequence goes on from WOVY01013540.1 coordinate 85,203, forward strand.
AGCACTTATTCAACCATCCCTTTTGCCTGTTGATTTCAACTTATTTGATATAATCGATCTGAGCAAGTACTCCGGCAAACTGCAGTGCTGATGTGGCGGGGGAGGGGGGAGCCATTCTACAAAAAGCATAGGTTTACTGAGTTCGCAGCGTCGTTTCCTTCTTGCGGAACTGCTACAAGGTTCTGAAGAGAGAAAGAGACCACTCACCTTTCTTTCCAGATAATTTGAGGATTGCAGATGCCACGACGTGGAAAACTTGCCCTCTCGCAGTTATTTACGGGAATGTTTGCTGTTTACTTGAACTGGTGGCGGCGTTCATATACGCAAACAATATTGGTCAACTACGTAATTCTAAATACTGTAGTGTTTCTTAAGCTGCGCTAAATATGCAACGCCATGCACACAAAAAACGCCCTCTGCCGACCATATTGTGCAGCCACCTTGCAGTGGCCCTGGGTTCTGCATAAGCTCATATTTTGAGACATCACTGACAGATGACATCCACATCGCACGCAGCGCCTCCTTTATTTTATCAATGCCAGCTAGATGCGGTCAATTAAACAAATAGGAGGTGCTTTGTAAAGTAAGGTAAAACATAAATGACCACGTATGAGACCAGGGCTCATGTTGTATGACCGGCATAAGAATGACATCTTTCGGTGACATTTGCAGTGAAGCATGCACATATATGACCATTCTTTTTTTTGCCTTTCGGAATTGCTTTTCTGAAAAAAAAGGTCTACTCAGTCGAAACGCACTTGACCTTCATGGTTAATTGTTATGTCTATACTAGAATAGAAAATCTAAATACTTGTCAATTATATAAGTGCAAAAAGCTGCAAACAAATGACAAATGATTAAAAAAACTTGAAATGTGATATACTTCCAATAAATTGAAGTTAATTCAACTGATTCGCCGGATGTCTTATAAAGTGGGAAGAATCTCTACTCAAGTTCTCGACATGTCTCACCAAGCTGCATCAGTTTTTTGGCCGCACTTCATAACCAGGATCGCGCTTACAAATTCTACCTACCATTTCTGCATTCCTGAACAAGGCCGTGAACTGAAAACCAATTTGCACCCGAAAAGGTGTTTCAAGCTATCAGAACAAGCTTTTGTCTAACCGAAATTCGCAATGTAAAAAACGTGTGGGTATAGGGGCGTTTTCCCTCCACAAACGGCCTTTAATAGGGATGTTCTAGCTAAAACGCTTTTTAGGAGGTAAGGGTGTTTTCGTTTACTGAAACGCTAAGAGCCCCTACAACAGCGAAAGAAGTGTTAAATGGAACTCACTGATTGAAAATTTCTTGGATCTTAGGCGGGTTCAGATTTTAAAATATGTCTCTGGCGAATCTATAATCGTCCCAATAATTTGGGCCTATTCTCTGAACGTTTAGTGTCCATTATACGGAGCAGTATTATTCTTACTGGCACTGAACAGCGGCTTAAGATACTATGGCTATATATACCATGTGAACACCTTACAGAATGTAGCGTGAGTACTTAGTTCGTGAGGTATTTTACAATACGCTCGGCTGTGTGAACAGTTCGGCGTGTGCATGCATCGTCTATGCTGATGTCGTAATGCATGTTTCCTGACTGGTAGATTTTATTATGTTTTTTTCCTTTCAGGGATAGAGGTGCAAGGTCATTGCAAACACCTTGTGGTATGGATGCTTCAATACGGGAAAACACCTTTTTTAGGGTGTAATGGTGTTAGTTATAGGCATTGTCAAAACCCTTGTAGGGTTTGATGTGTGTTTAATGTGTGAATTACGCATTTGAACTGGTTTAATCTGTGTATTACGCATTATCGGCCTGAATGACGAGGATAGCATCAGTAGTTGCATAATAAAGATATCATTTGGCCCTGAGGGTATTATAATTAAGAAAGAAATAAGTAAACAAATAAAAAACAAATGATAATAAAAACAAAACTCGTGCTAGTCTCTTTGTAGCGACCCTCATGTGACGTCCTCTTGTATGCTATAATTTTTATTATACAGATCTGCCATCAACGGAGCAGTAAAAAAAGAACATCTTATTGTTACAACAAATATGTGTCATAGAGAGCACTCTGTGTCTGCCTATTTGGTGCTAGCGGTTTGATTGGCCTTCTTTTTCTGTCTCTCAGCAGTTAAGAGAGAGCAATGTTTAAAGAAGTTCCCGGAGATGTCAGCCTGGCTTGCTTCACCAGGTGTTAGGTGATAACAGTGGTATACAAGACGATCAGATACACACACACGAAAAACTGGCAGATCCCACGTACAGAGGGAATAAATGATATGCGAAGCACAAATGAAAAAGGTCCATATGTCATTTTGAAATCATCGCAACGTTACCAGGTGGACATATAACATGCATATCATGATTATCATTCTTGGACGTGTGAACTATCTTCATCGTCCATTCACGTCACGTAATACAGAATTTTGCATATCTAAAGTTAGCCAAACGGCCGTGAGCGCATCATTAGCATGGTATGTTGCATTGTTCTTACATGACACGCATCTCATGATTATCATGTTTGCACCAGTCATATACCTTCGTCGTCCATTGACATCATGTAGCACCAAATTTAGTATATGTGAAGCTAGCGAAACTACTGTGAGCGCACTATGAGCGTAGCATGTAGTCATGTTTTTCATGATCCGCATATCACGATTATCATGTTTTAACGTGTCATTTGTCTTCATCATTCGTTCGCGTCACGTGATACCAAATTTAGTACATGTGAAGCTAGCGAAACGGCCGCGAGTTTATCATGAGCATGGCATGAATCATTTTCTTATATGACACATCTTTCATGATTATCATGTTTGCACCAGTCATATACCTTCGTCATCCATTCACGTCCTGTGACCGCGAGCCTGCCATGAGCGTGGCGGGTAGTCATCATAGATAGATAGATAGATAGATAGATAGATAGATAGATAGATAGATAGATAGATAGATAGATAGATAGATAGATAGATAGATAGATAGATAGATAGATAGATAGATAGATAGATAGATAGATAGATAGATAGATAGATAGATAGATAGATAGATAGATAGATAGATAGATAGATAGATAGATAGATAGATAGATAGATAGATAGATATCTACTTATCTATCTATCAATCTATCTATCTAGCCACCTACGGAAAGATGAATAGATAGATTTTAGTTCTCCTGGCCATTTTCTTAATGGTATCTATACCGAAATTGGTATGGCATAATATGACTACTTGACTAGCATAGGGGACTAGTCATGACATGAAAGTCATGTGGACATATTGCAAAACTGGGATGGTATGACATGATCATCATCATCATCAGCCTGACTACGTTCACTGCAGGACAAAGGCCTCTCCCATATTCCGCCAGTTAACCCGGTCCTGTGCTTGCTGCTGCCAATTTATACCCGCAAACTTCTTGATCTCATCTGCCCACCTAACCTTCTGTCTCCCCCTAACCCGCTTCCCTTCTCTGGGAATCCAGTCAGTTACCCTTAATGACCAGCGGTTATCCTGTCTACGCGCTACATGCCCTGCCCATGTCCATTTCTTCTTCTTGATTTCAGCTATGATATCCTTAACCCCCGTTTGTTCCCTAATCCACTCTGCTCTCTTCTTGTCTCTTAAGGTTACACCTACCATTTTTCTTTCCATTGCTCGCTGCGTCGTCCTCAATTTAAGCTGAACCCTCTTTGTAAGTCTCCAGGTTTCTGCTCCGTAGCTAAGTACCGGCAAGATACAGCTGTTATATACCTTCCTCTTGAGGGATAGTGGCAATCTACCTGTCATAATTTGAGAGTGCTTGCCGAATGTGCTCCACCCCATTCTTATTCTTCTAGTTACTTCAATCTCGTGGTTCGGCTCTGCGGTTATTACCTGCCCTAAGTAGACATAGTCTTTTACAACTTCAAGTGCACTATTACCTATCTCGAAGCGCTGCTCCTTGCCGAGGTTGTTGTACATTACTTTCGTTTCCTGCAGATTAATTTTAAGACCCGCCTTTCTGCTCTCCTTGTCTAACTCCGTAATCATGAGTTGCAATTCGTCCCCCGAGTTACTCAGCAATGCAATGTCATCGGCGAAGCAGAGGTTACTAAGGTATTCTCCATTGACTCTTATCCCTATCTGTTCCCATTCTAGGCTTCTGAAAACCTCCTGTGCGCACGTGGTAAATCGCATTGGGGAAATTGTGTCCCCCTGCCTTACACCCTTCTTGATTGGTATTCTGTTGCTTTCTTTATGAAGCACTATGGTAGCAGTTGATCCCCTGTAGATTTCTTCCAGAATGTTTATATATACTTCATCTACGCCCTGATTCCGCAGTGTCTGCATGACGGCTGATATTTCTACTGAATCAAACGCCTTCTCGTAATCTATGAAGGCTATGTATAGTGGTTGGTTATACTCTCAGCATTTCTCTATCACCTGATTGATAGTATGAATGTGGTCAATTGTTGAGTAGCCTGTTCGAAATCCTGCTTGTTCCTTTGGTTGATTAAATTCTAATGTTTTCTTTACTCTGTTAGCAATTACCTTTGTAAAAAGCTTGTATACTACAGAGAGCAAGCTGATCGGCCTGTAATTCTTCAAGTCCTTGTCATCTCCTTTCTTATGTATTAAGATGATGTTAGCGTTCTTACAAGACTCTGGTACTCTTCCCGTCAGGAGACACCTCGTAAACAGGGTGGCTAGTTTTTCTAACACAATCTGTCCTTCATCTTTCAGCAGATCTGATGTTACCTGATCCTCACCAGCAGCTTTGCCCCTTTGCACGCTCTCCAAAGCTTTTCTGACTTCTTCTATCATTACTGGTGGGGTGTAATCTGGGTTACTGCTAGTTCTTATAGTATTAAGGTCTTGGTTGTCTCGGCTACTGTACAGATCTCTGTAAAACTCCTCCGCTATTTTAACTATCCTATCCATATTGGTAGTTATTTTGCCTTCTTTGTTCCTTAGTGCATACATCCGACTTTTGCCTATCCCATGTTTCCTCTTCAATGCTTTGACACTTCCTCTGTTTTTCATAGCGTGTTCAATTCTCTCCATGTTATATCTTCTTACATCGCATACCTTACGTCTATTAATCAACTTCGAAAGCTCTGCCAGTTCTATTTTGTCTGTTGTACTTGACACTTTCATGATTTGACGCTTCCTAATTAGGTTCTTCGGTTTCTGGGAAAGCTTGCCAGTGTCCTGTCTAACTACCCTGCCTCCAACTTCCACTGCACACTCCGTAATGATACTCGTCAGATTATCATTCATTGTATCTACGCTAAGGTTAGTTTCCTCACTAAGAGCCGAGTACCTGTTCTGCAGCGACACTCTGAATTCCTGTACTTTCCCTCTCAGTGCTAGCTCATTGATTGGCTTCTTGCGTATCAGTTTCTGTCGTTCCTTCTTCAAGTCTAGGCGAATTCGAGACCGTACCATTCTATGGTCACTTCATCGTACCTTGCCAACCACTTCCACATCCTGCACGATTCCTGGGTGTGCACTCATTATAAAGTCTATTTCGTTCTTATTTTCGCCATTAGGGCTCCTCCATGTCCACTTGCGGTTTTCTCGTTTTCGGTAGAAGGTATTCAAAATCCGTAAATTATTGCGTTCTGCGAATTCTACTTGTAGCTCTCCTTTGGCGTTTCTAGTACCGATACCATAAACTCCTACTGCCTGGTCTCCAGCCTGCTTCTTCCCTACTTTTGCATTAAAGTCGCCCATCACTATAGTATACTGTGTTTTTACCTTAGTCATTGCCGATTCCACGTCTTCATAGAAGCTGTCAACTGAAGCGTCATCATGGCTGGATGTAGGCGCGTAAGCCTGTACTATCTTCATCTTGAAGCTTTTGTTTAGTTTAATTACAATACCTACCACCCTTTCATTAATGGTACAGTATTCTTCTATGTTGCTAGCTATGTGTCTGTGAATTAGGAACCCTACTCCCAGTTCTCTTCCATCTGCCGAGCCCCAATAGCAAAGGACGTGCCCATTCTGTAGCACCGTATAGCCCTCATCTGTCCTTCTAACCTCACTGAGTCCTATTATATCCCATTTAACACCCTCTAACTCCTCGAATAGTACAGCTAGACTTCCTTCACTAGATAAGGTTCTAGCGTTAAACGTTGCCAAGTTCAGGTTCCAATGGCGGCCTGTCCGGATCCACAGATTCTTAGCACCCTCTGCTGCGTTGCAGATCTGACCGCCGCCGTGGTCAGTTGCTTCGCAGCTGCTGGGGACTGAGGGCCGTGAGTTATTTGACGTAAGCATGTGGGAGGTAGTGGCCAGATACTGCACCAGGGTGGCCAATCCTTCTCTGGTGAGGGAGTGCGTTCTCGGCGGTGTTTGCCGGTGAGGCCACACCCCAGGCCTCTTAATGCAGTTCCATCAACACGCGGATTTTTTTTTAATCCGGTTGGGAACTGCGCGGTACCGGGATTTGAACCACGGACCTCTTGCATGCGAGGCGGATGCTCTAACCACTACGCCATCGCCAGAACTGTTGTATGACATCACTGCATGGCAAACATTGCGACAAAAGCTAACGTGGAAATCACGGCATGCTTGTGATGCAAGTCATGACTACACGCCACGCCCATGGTTCGGCCGTTTCGCTAGCTTCACGTGCCCCAATTCGGTATTGCAGGCCGTGAATGGATGACAAAGGTATATGACTGGTGCAAACGTGATAATCAGATAATCATGAGATGCGTGTCTTGTGAGAACATGACATGCCACGCTAATGATGCACTCGCGGCCGTTTCGCTAGCTTCAAAGTTACCAAGTTTGGTATTACGTGACGTGATTTTGGTATGGCATAACATGACTGAATGGCGAGCATGTATGACTAGTCATGACATGAAAATCATGACATCTGTGTCATGAATGTCATGATTTATATTTTATGGTCTTGCTGCTCTTGCGGTGGTTTCGTTCACATGATATATTGCAAAACTGGTATGGTAGGACGTGACTCCATGGCGAACATAAGCGACAGACCCTAACGTGGAAATCAGGACATGCATGTCATATAAGTCATGAATACACGCCATGATCATGGTGCGCTCGCAGTCGTTTCACTAGCTTCGCATAAACCAAATTTGGCAGTAAGTGACGGTAATGGACGACGAAGGTAAATGATACGTCCAAACATGATAATCATGACATGCGTGTCATGTAAAATATGACTGCTTGCTATGCTGATAGCGCACTTGCGGCGTTTCGCTAGCTAAACATATAAAAAATTTGGTACCACGCAACGTCAATCGACGACGAAAGTGAATGAAGGCCAAACGTGATAATCATGTCATGCGTGTCACGTAAAACATGACTACAGGCTACGCTTATAGCGCGTTCGTGGCCGTATCGCTAGCTCCACGTACACCAAATTTGGTATAACGTGACGGGAATGGACGGCGAAGGTAAATAACACGTTCAAACACGATAATCATGAGATGCGTGTCATGTAAGAACATGACCATATGCCATGCTCTTGATGCGCTCACGACCATTTGGCTAGCTTCACATATAAGCAATTTGGCATTACTTGCCGAGAACATATGTGAAGGTAAATTACACGTCCAAAAATGAGCATCGTATCATGCGTGCCACGTAAAACATGAATACATGCTAACATAACGGTGCGCTCGCAGCTGTTTCGCTAGCCGGGCCCTCACCCCGTCAGGGGGAGGCCTCCCGGCCCTTCCCACTAACGGGGGTTCAACCATACTTTGTGTGTTCGTGCTTGCGTTAGTAAGTGTGCGCGTATATATACGCAAGCAAAATTGGGAAATTTCCTCTGGCTACGCCACTGGCGTGTGTTCACTGAAATTGACGCCTAGGTTTTATTGATGGTACTAACTCAATTTCATTGGTGCTTGTTTAACGGTCTTTTTTCACGTTCGAAGCAAGGGTATCTTACTTTTGCTAATGTTAGTTTTATATGGTTTTGAGTGGTTCATTCATTCATTTTTTTTTAGTTTAGAGGGGCAGTGACACGGTCATCGAACATTTTGTGATTTTCAGCGAAAGATAATTTTGAAGGGTCTGTATGTCTATGCAAGAATGGAAAGTAGACTTCAAAAGAATATTTCAGTGCGAGGCAAGCTGTATATGTCACTGGATATAAACCCCACCTAGCGTCGGTGACAGCCATTTTACCTTGGCATGTATAATGTCATGCGCAAATAGAGCAGAGCCTTGTTTTTTTCCCAACGTTTAGGCCGCTGCAAACTGCTTAAATTCAGTGACAAACAGAAGAAAGCTAAAATCTCTCCATTTAAGACACAGCTGACAGCGGAACTATATCGTTCGCTCTGACTGCGAAAGATTATCATAGAGAAAAAAATTAGGAGAGAACACTCCACAACATATGGCCTCAAACGTCACGATTTGTAACAAGCTAGTGCTTTCACCAAACGCCACAGGACGCAAGTGAAAAAAAAAACAAAAATGTTATCATCAAACTGACGTAATGTGTTTTTACAAAATAATAATTATACCCCCCTGTTTGGCAAGTTCTTCATACATAAAAACAATTTATTCAACACATCTTGCCCGGCTTTGTTTGGGAAGCCACAATGTCATAAACGGCATCTACGATTCGTGCTGATTTGAGTACCCGCCATAGATAACTTGCACTTGACGTACTTTTGCGTCCACCATGGCCGAGCACATACGTCTCTGTCGCCGCACCATGTTCACGTCGGCGCGGTGGGTCGTTTCGCATGGTGCGAGCGTTTTCACAGTTTACCTTGCCCATCGGTCTATGAATAATCGTGCAATACATTGTCCTGCTTACTTTGACGAACTTGACGGGCCATATACAGGGAAAAATAGCCCTGTGCGATGGCGTGTATCCGTTTGTGCTCAAGCCGCCCTCAATACAAGCGTGCTCCTGATGGTTATACCCACGTCGACATTATAAATTACTTAGCACTGTCGATTAATTATATTTTGCTTGACCAGGTGCAAGCGTACAAGTCGCTAGACTTTCACAATTATTTCGCTAGTGGATGAGCTCGGTACATCACAGCCAAGAAGTTGCCTTCTCAGCGGGTTGTCGTACTTAGTCTGGTGAGATTAAGTGAACTCCACATCTCACACAGTCAAACTGCAGCCTGGGGTAGCAGTGCTGGCTGGGGAACACGGGTCTGCTGTGTCGGCCTCGTCCATGGCACCCCAAGCCCTGGGTGAAGCAGCTACGCAATAGTCGCCTACAGGGGCGCTTGTCGCCGCCCGCATTTTACAGCGCTCAAACCATGCAGATGTTGAACGCCGGCTGTTCTGGACAACCATGGCCCAACAACGTGTTCGGCACGTAGTCAGGGTTCGTGCCATCAAAGAGGTTAGCAGGCCTTCCTGAAAAGCAAAGTGCATCTGCTCTGTCCAATGGGATGCATCACCCCTCGACGAAAATTCCCTTCACGCTTGAAGAGCCTATCCACGTCGATTCGCTGAGTGAAATGGTGAGGAGATCCGGAACATAACTTGCCTGTTAAGAATTTACGCCCACACACATGAACGTTGTTCAGTGTCTTGAGGTCCTTGCGACTGATGAGCGCAAGCCATGTCCTCCTTCGCCTGTCGGACAACTTTTATGCAGTCGCACTGCTGTTTGCCTACCTTGGGCAAGAAAACAATTCCCACGTCTGGTCCATTCCGATGCGATTTTAAGTTGCTTCGCGCGCGGCAGCCAAATACCGCACAAATCACCATAGCGACGTACCGCTTTTACGAGAGATGCGAGTGCAGCACAGCTGGACTTGGTGTCGTCTGCTGCTATATATGCGCTTGGCCATGGCGTTGCAAGCCATGATCGTATCTCAAAGTTCCGCGGTGGGACGTAGGTGCAAGTTATGTATACCAGCATTCGACAAGCCCAAACTCTAAAGAAATATTGAGTAAAAAGGGTGTTTTTTTGTCCCACAACCATAATCGTCATCAGCCTTGCGTGCGCGTTCTTTCTTGAAAACTCGGCGCTGGCCACTTTCATATCGAGAAAGCAATGTTACCCTGATAATGGGCATGTCGATCGTGACCGGAATGTACCGGGCGCGCGGTGATAGCGCAAGGATGTAACGCAATATAGATGACGACTATTGTTGTGGGACAAAAAGACACCCTTTTTACTCGCTCTTTTTTTAGAGTGCAGGCATAACAGCGGGAAGGTTTCGTCAATGTCGGCTACTTTGGTGTTCTCGTGTGTGAGACAGCAGTTGAGGCACTTTTCAAGCGAAGCTTGTTAAATGGTATGTTGTTTGGCTAGTTGGATCATTGATTCACTAGTTGGATCATTGATTCAGAAAAAGGTTACAACTGCGCGAACAACACACCATGTAAGAAACAAACACACCCACACACGTTGCGCTTCGTGTGAGGCGTGTTTCTATTTTTTATTGCGTGGTATCTAATTCGCGCAGTTGTAACCTTTCTCGGAATCAATGATCCAATGTGCAGAGTATTGTGCGTGTTCGGAAGGCAAACACTTGCAGTCTCGCCTGAAAGTCCCTTGATACATTGCGTGCGTCAATGTTCCGTGCGAGTAAGTTCTGGCTGTAGTCTTCTTCTCCCTATCACTGCTTGTTCTCTGTTCAGACTCTTGTGTGCCGACGGGTACCACCTCATCTTCTCCCTGTAGTGTTTCAAAATATCTGTGTACTTTTTCGGTAAGTGTAGTACATATTCAGTAAGTACTTCTTCGGTAGGCGTGCATATTCGTCGTGACAGCCGCTGACACGTGTTCTGGCGTGTCGGACATGGCTTAGCGTGCATGATCTCGAGCCGCGGCGTGCGCCACTTGGTTCACCACGAGAGACTGATGTCTCGGTGTTTAAATAATGGTTGTTTTGTCCATCTTGGGGCTTTTTAAGACATGTAGTGTTGCCTTTCTGATTCTTCCGTTCATGTATCTTCTGCACGCCTCTTGCGAATCCGTTATCCCGGTAGCCCACGTCTTCTTGCATGGCAGCGATAGCCAGGACTATGCCCAGCTCTTCTGCTGTACTCGCATTCTTGGCACGTATGGATGTAGCTCTCAATTCTTTGCCGTTTTCGTCGACCACACTTATACCAAATAGTTTATTTGTAATGTAAGCTGCTGCGTCCATGTATCTGACATCTTCGTCTTTTTGTTAGTGCATTGCATACTATCTGCTTGAATAGTTTTATCCTGCCTTCTCTTCTTCCTTTGTCTTGTTTGGGATGCACATTCCTTGCTTGGTATATTACTTATGTGTAAGTTATTTCTGATCTCACAAGGAATACGCTGAGGGACGTGCATGTCATCCTCGACGCGGTAACTCAAGTCTTAGAGTGGCGCTCTATCCGTATTCGTTGGCAGCATTCTTTCCAGCCAGTTGACATGGTGTGCTTCCATGAGCTTTTCCCATGTGTTGTGCGCTCTCATTTTGAGCAACTTTTCCGGGGATGTGGAAGGTGACAGGCCCTTGGCAATCTGGTGGACTTTTCTGACAAGGGTTATTTTAAACGTCTGGCTATTCTTCATATCTACATACGAGGTCCTGTACGCAATTGTCCTTGTGACTAACGCCTCGATCATTTTTGTGCAGTCTTCTTTCAGTCCGTGGCATTTGCTTGTCACCCTTTTTATCAGGTCACTGACCTGTTGCACGCTTTTCTGAACTTTTTCTAACTTTGATACCCTGGCCCAATCCTTTAGAATAAGCAGTCCGAGAATGCTCAGCGTTGAAACCTGAGGAATTACAACGCATCCAACCTTCACTTCCGGGTCTCATGTCTAGAGCGGTTGTCAGCCTCTTTATCGCTTTCTTAGAAATAGGAGTTCTGACTTTTCTGGTGCACACATCAGTCCACATGCTCTCAGATATCTTTCTGTTCAGTAGACTGCTTCTTGCGGAGCACCTTGCTGTTGGCCTGTGGATCCCCCTGTGGTCTAGATGGCGAGGTCATCAGCATATATTGCATGGTCAATCCCTGCTATTTGTTTGGGTACTCTTGGTAACAAGCTCATCGACAGATTGAAGAGGGTTGGAGAAAAAAAACAGCCTCGAAGCGTACCCTTAGTGGTATATCATGCTTCTCAGAGCGCAAGTCGCCTATTCCCACTGTAGCTGTCAATTTATTCAGAAAATATCTAACGTAGCTATACACCTTTTCTCCGCAGTTATAGATGTTAAGGTTTCAGTATGGCTTCGTACGACAAGTTGTCAAAAGCAGCTTTCGCGTCTAGTGCGAGATGGTTCTTTGGGTGTGCGTAGACTGTTCGTCCATGACTTTTTTTATCTACACCAGGATGTTGCGTGGACAGATGAGCTCTGAAGCGAAACATATATTTTTTCTGGAAATGTTTGTCGTCCTCGAAAATAATTGACCATGTGGTTTTAGACCATGGGCTCGTACATTTTTCCAGACCATGAGGTCGTAGATATAGGTCTTGAGTTTTGAATCCTAATGCATTTTATTTGCCCAACATTGCTTCATTTCAGTCTCCTAAACGTCGCCCGGTGGTGTCTTCATCAAGTTTACAAATTCGTTCAGTTATTCGCGTATTGCATGAAAGAGCATACACTTAGCCAGGAAGTGTCACCTTAGGACGCGGTAGGTTACACAAAAATATTACAATATCAGTCGTTTTACGTCTTAAAACCATGATATGATTATAAGGAACGCCGTTGTGAAGGGTTCCAGAAATTTCGACAATCTGGTCACATGCTCTGACATCACACAATACGCGAACTTCTAGCACTTCGCCAGCATCGAAATGCGACCGTCGCAGCTGTAGTCAAACCCGCGATCTTCGGGTCAGCAGCCGAGCGCCGCAATCGCTACGTGCACCATCGTGGCAGACTGTGATAAGAGGATCAGCAGTACTTGGGGCAATGAGAACTGAAGCCCATGTTTGTTCGCGGCTGAGCAACTCTAGCAGGTATTATGACTCTGGAAGCACACGTGCAACAACCGGAGCAATCTCTTCATGTACTTCGATATGTCGACGAAGTTGACGTGTGCTAGCTCTGCGGCACCGGCAAATCGGAAGGGGGAAAAGTGTTGAGGGGGGGGGGGGGGCACTCGAAAGCTGCTTTTACTTTCTTGCCCAACAGTAATCATGCGTGCCTCATTCTGCTCTCTCGCCATTACTCTGTGGTGCTCGATTGTAAGTCCTTAGGGAGGATAATTTTGACACAAATTGAATGAGGACACGTACCACAGAACAGGACGAGTGCCGACCTTCACTCTAATTTCATTCTACATCGGAAAGAAAATATTACAGGACAAGCAAACCACAGGACGACTGCGTGTGCATCATACTTTGTGCTTAACTAAGGAGCCACAATGTGCTGCCAAGAAAACTAATCTCTTTATCTTAAAGATATAGTGAGGCCATCCTGACACAAGCATCACCTCTTTGCCTTATGCCATGCTCCTGTCTATGTGTTTCTTTTCTTTCTTGCTTTTCCTATAAACTTCGTTTCAGTGAACTTGCGGTCGCATTCACACATCTTGCGATTTGTTGTCTTCAAGCTGCGAAAACCATTTTTATTAAGACAAAAGATAGAAAGATAAATAATAGAGGCGTATTTCATACAGGAAATTCGCCTGAGTCAGCGTGGCTTCACTATCCCTAGAAGGTAAAAAGATCAGTTTTTCCAGCAGCACGTTGAGGTTCCGTAGTTGTTAACGAAACAGTGATGCGCGCACCTATCCTGTGAGTGGCTTGTACTCTAAATTTTTTCCGCTGTGAAATAAAATTAGTCGGAAGATAAACGCCCGTCCTGGTCTTTTGCGTTAGGTGTCCTCGTTCAAATTGCGTCAAAAGTATTCTCAGTTATGATCCAGCATGAACTACCTCAATCGAGAATTATCCTTTGAGAACCGGTTTACAAACCCAGCTAACGCGACTAGCGTTCGCCGGTGTGTTTGGCGTCTTCATCTCAATAGCACCGATGACCGCTGAAGCACGCTCTTCATTGCGAAGTCTTACTCTGTTGAGTAAGACATTTGCCATACAAAGGTATCAAAGTATTAACCAAAGTGAAAAGAGTGTATCACGGCTACCGAATTTTACATTATCGGATCGATCCTGAAGCAAATCAGAGCGATACATGGAAATAGCCAAAGTTGTCTGCCTTTAATACGACGTGGATGGACCCCTCTGAAAAGAGTCTTTTCCGGGAGTCTCTAGAAAGGAGAACAAAATCGGCCTAATGCTTAGTTTTTTGTTTTACTCTTCATACATAATACACAATTGCGCAAACTGAGCATTAGGGAGGAAAACCTAGGCAAGTTTTCGCCGGAACTCTGCGTTTACCATGACGTTAAGGCCAGCAGCTGCTAATCAAAATCATCTTTTAAAGATGATCATCTTTCTTGGAATAACAATACTGTAACAATACTGATTTTTGGCCTAGTTGGTACTTGCTTACTGACATGCTTAGGCCGCAAATAACGCACACATAAAGTGAAGAAACACTGAACGACAAGCACAAGCACCACAAAATTTCGCAGAAATTTCCATCTGTTCGTCTGCCTGTTGGCTTGTCTGTTTGTCACTTGAAAGAGCTTTTGTCTGCTTCTTATTGTTTGAATTTCATTTTGAAGTGCAATCACATCAACAGCGTCCAACAATAATGCTCTGGCTTTGCGTTCATACTTGTGCGTAGTATTATTTAAAAAACAAATGTTGCGTAGTATATAGAAGGCAATACATCCGCATGGTAATATACTGGGGCGTATTTCTTCATACTACAAAAATCAAACATAAATAGCTTCAAGGATTGATTGATTGATATGCGGGGTTTAACGCCCCAATACCACCATATCATTATAGGAGGCGCCGTATAGTGGAGGGCTCCGGACATTTCTGTTCTTTAACCTGCACCCAAATCTCAGCACACGGGCCTACAGCATTTTCGCCTCCATCAAAAACGCAGCCGCCGCAGCTGAGATTTGATTCCATGACCTACGGGTCAGCATACGAGTACCTTAGCCACTAGACCACCACGGCAGGGCTATTTCTAGGAACTTTTCGTTTATTGCACTAAGCTGACAATGCAACGCTATGCACGAAAATGTGGGTGTTTCCTGCTTTTTGCTAAGTCGATACGGTGGTGTAATTACCTACACGCTGCGCGCATCGAGGCATTTCAACGCAGCGCCTCCAGAATCCCATTTTCCAATTTTTTTTTGTGCATTCCATCAAATAAATATTTTATTCACTATCTCCAGATGGAAGACTTAGTCATTTGCATTCTCAGTGAAACATGTATTAACTTGGCCCATTTTTGTTGTGTTATTTTCTCGTAGTTTATGTTATGATAGAATACATGAGATGTAACGTGAGTTGTCTTATTTTTAATGTCACAATTCATGTCACAAAGGCGACTTCGCTGTCAGCACAACTGCATAAATGCCTCACTCGAGGCCTTGCTGCGACCCAGTAAACGAGGAACAGGTGAAAATTGCTTTATTCTATGTTGCTGTATAGAAAACGTGCCCCACTGGATTAGATCTGCGATCACAGAGCAGATACCACGACATCAAAGACAGTGCGCCCGGAAGTTAATTTCTTTGCGAGATAAGGCTAAATTTGTATTCTTTTTCTTTTTACGTTCTCTGGTGGCACCTGTGCCTGCTTTTGTGGAAAAGGCAGTGCTCGTACTTTCATAACGTAGGCGGAAGAAATTACTGAATGCATTAAAGGTACTTGCACAATATATATATATATATATATATATATATATATATATATATATATATATATATATATATATATATATATATATATATATATATATATATCACCAGCTTTTTTATATTGTTTTTTCATTGATCTCGCGTTAGTGTTCTTCTCCTCTAAATTTTTTTCACATCAGTGACCGCAATACAGATAAGTCACGCAGAATCAGTACTTTCAGCACATTCGCTTTGTGTCATATATGCGTTTCTCGACGTGCCCTTTTTTACCAACGTTCTCCACTATTAAGGGCAAGAAACGTGGGAAAGTGGGGACGAGGCCATGCGCGCACAATCTCTTGTGTGCGTATCCTGAATTCGTGCTATAAATAACAGCTTCCATGTCGCGTAAACACGAACAAAATTCTATTTCTATTTGCTCATTCAGTTAAAAAAGTGTATACCCCAATCGTGTTTGTCGTTTAAGTTTACTCGATTGTGTGATATCCACTCACCGTTAAAGTATTTCAACCCAGCCCATA
Organism: Rhipicephalus annulatus; assembly: GCA_013436015.1. Classification (NCBI taxonomy): domain Eukaryota; kingdom Metazoa; phylum Arthropoda; class Arachnida; order Ixodida; family Ixodidae; genus Rhipicephalus; species Rhipicephalus annulatus. The sequence continues at coordinate 101,397 of WOVY01013540.1, forward strand.
TTGTTGGCTCTAATTTCGAGATATCTTGCTTTGTGCAGGTTGAGGATTGATAGGTATTTATGGAGGATCAGCCAAAATAGTTTTGCATGTGCCTAGAAGCTGCTTTGGTTTGAAGCACCAAAAAAATGTGGTTGCATATATATATATATATATATATATATATATATATATATATAGTGTTAAAACAGGTCAACACTTCTTTCCCTTATTCATTAACGAGGGTCTCGTACTGGCAGACTTGGTGTCATTAGGTGTATACGAGGAACTATTGATCAGCTGCCCACTGGTAATAAGTTCACGTGCTACGTGACGCCACATATGTGCGTAAAAGAGTGTTTCACACTCGTCGTTTGGCTTATAGATGGCGCTGACTGACACTCCTACTTCTAAATTCACATATGAACCGAAAAAAGTGATAGGAGGGAAGGCCGCTGTGATAGCTCAATGATTAGAGCATCGAACGCGTTTTCGAAGGTCGTAGGTTCGATTCCTGCTCACGGCTGGTTATTTTTTCACTCACTTTTCTTTCTTCTTATTTACATTCCATTGGTTCTATTAACTTCCCCTATACATTCGTTGGCATTACTGTCTGTTAGATATCATTAATATTGTGTCAAAACACGGAAAAACGAGCCCTCAGGTATACACTTCTTTTCCTTATATATATATTGCCACGCTGTGTTGGTGGCAGAAGACGAGAGCGAAAAAGTCAATGGCAGCTCTGGCTTAGTAAACAGTCCTCCACTTCGAGTTCCTGCCTATCGTTTCCTCTCGCGACAGACTGTTGGACGTGCTGGGTACTGTACTGCAACGTCTTATGCCTGCTGGTCCTGAACCAGAAGCAACCACCGCCAGTGCACCAGGATCTGCTGATATCTATCGAAGCAGCCGCCGCCTTCAAGGACTACCACCACAGTACGGCCCCTTGGCAAGTTCCGTGAGGACAATGTTTGCCACATCCGCAACCCAAACCGAGCATGACCCACTCGCTAGCGTACCCTGTGTCATCAACACGCCTCGCACACCCAACCCATTCCACGGGGATGCCGGTGAGGATGTCGAAGACTGGCTTGACCATTTCGACCGGGTCGCTGCCATCAACGACTGGGACAATCGCCGTAAGTTGAAGAACGTGTATATCTCCCTTTTAGACGCGGCAAGAGTGTGGTATGAGAACCACGAAACCTCTTTCACAAATTGGCAGGAGTTCCATCGGCAGCTTCGCGAGGCGTTCAGTAACCCCGAACGGAAAGAGAGAGCGGAGCAGGCACTCTCTTCGCGATTTCAAATGCCGAACGAGAGCGTCGCCATGTTTGTCGAAGAAATGTCGCGATTGTTTCGACGGGCTGACCCCCACATGCCAGAAGACAAGAAAGTGCGCCTGCTAATGCGAGGCGTAAAGGAGCAACTTTTTGCGGGCCTTGTGCGCAACCCTCCTACGACCGTGTCCGAGTTCATACGTGAGGCCACAATTATGGAGCGCATGCTTCGGCAGCGGGTGTCGCAGTATGAGCGTCAGACGGCCATGTCCGCTGCGTGCTCGCTTATATCAGGAGGTGATAACAGGGAGGTCCTCACAGAACTCGTACGGCAAGTTGTACGAGAAGAACTTCGGAAATTTTATGCAGCGTCCCCTCCCAGTAGCGCTGCTCTTACGGACGTCGTTCGGAACGAAATCAGGCAGTTCGTTCACTCTGCACCACCATCGCAAGTCGAACCTCCCACGCTTTCCTACGCGGATGCCCTACGCGTCTCTACGCCACCGACGGCACATTTCGTTCATGCACCTACCGGGACCCCCAGACGCTTTCAAAGTCCAGCCCGTCGCCTGCCTTCTCAGACCGATTTTCGTCCTGGCCCGCGGAAGTCCACCGTCTGGCGTGCACCCGACAATCGTCCTTTGTGCTACCATTGTGGCGAAGTTGGACACATGTACCGCGACTGTTACTACCGACGAATAGGCCTACGCGGATTCCACCCAGATGCTCGTTGTCCACGCTATGGTGAGCGCCCACAGGAAATTGCGGATTACTTGGAGGGTAGTCATCACGCCCCTGTCCCGCCGCGACACAGTCACGGTCACCATCACCCCGTCCGTCCACATCAACGCACCGCGCCCGACCCGCCTTTGGGTCCCCTGTTGTCAGTGGCGCAAGCCCACGCCGGGGAAACTGAAAACGGTGACCTGCGGAGGTGAGGCCGCTGTCACGCGAACCGACAAATACCCTCCGCCGCTGCCTTACGACGTGCCGTTAAAGCCTGTTTGTGAAACCGCCAACAGAACGTCCGCTGCCATTACTGTTTCCGTCGACTGTTATCCGGTGACTGCGCTTGTCGACATGGGAGCTGATTACTCGGTGATGAGTGCTTCATTGGCCACCCGTCTACACAAGGTGCTGACAACGTGGGACGGCCCTCAACTAATCACCGCTGGAGGACACCTCGTATCCCCAATAGGAAGGTGCACCGCCAGGCTTGAGATTTGTGCGTCGGCTTTTGTAGCATCATTCCTTGTACTGCCCAATTGTTCTCGGCCGGTCATTTTGGGCATGGATTTTCTGCAAGAGTATGGAGCGATAATTAATCTGCGTGATTTGTTCGTCAGTTTTGTTAACTGTGTTTCTCCAGATTCCGACATCGAGAACGAACATCGTGGCATGGCCTTACGCGTAGTCGATGATTGCGTCACGTTGCCACCTCGCAGTAGTATCTTCGTGCTTGTTGAGTGACCACGGGAGCAGTCGATTACGGGCATCGCCGAAAGTAACCTGACGTTATTGCTTGATAGGGAAGTGGCAATTGCTCGAAGCCTCATTCAACTGCGAAATGGCCAGACTATGGTTTTAGTTGCGAACTTCAGTGGAGAACACAGGCATTTTGCGAAACGCACAACCATAGCTTACTTGGAGGCATTGGATGATTTGGACGCCTTCCCTTTGATTACGACGATCTCGACTGAGAACAGCTGCGATACTGACGTGACTAGTCGCCTCAACGTCAATCGCCAGTTGGAAGAACCTAAGAGGGCAAAGCTCCTCAGTCTCCTCTCATCCTTTAGTGACTGTTTTGCCACTACTTCGAAAGTCCGGCAGACTCCTTTAATCAAGCACAGAATTATCACTGAGCCCAACGTGCAACCCGTGCGCCAACATGCTTACCGCGTGTCGCAGAAGGAGCAAGATGCTATACGTCATCAAGTAAAACAAATGCTCGACGAAGACGTAATTCAACCATCGACTAGTCCTTGGGCGTCACCAGTTGTTCTGGTTAAAAAGAAAGATGGTTCATTACGATTCTGCGTCGACTACCGCAAACTGAACAAGATAACGAAAAAAGACGTATATCCTCTTCCTCGTATTGATGACTCCTTGGATCGCCTGCGACACGCCCGTTACTTCTCTTTCATGGATCTCCGTAGCGGATATTGGCAGATTGAAGTAGATGAACGGGACCGAGAAAAAACAGCGTTTATTACACCGGACGGTCTCTATGAATTTAAAGTACTCCCTTTTGGCCTGTGCTCCGCTCCAGCTGCGTTCCAACGAATGATGGACACAGTTTTATGTGGCTTGAAGTGGTACTCTTGTTTAGTGTATTTAGACAACGTAGTCGTTTTTCCTACAACTTTTGAACAGCACATTGAGCGGCTTGAGGCGGTTCTTCTGGCTATTCGCACTGCCGGCCTCTCTCTGAAACCGGAAAAGTGTTGTTTTGGATATGAGGAACTGAAATTCCTTGGCCACATTGTCAGCAGCAGTGGTGTTCGCCCCGATCCTGACAAGGCTATGGCAGTTGCTTTGTTCCCGATACCGAAAACAAAGCATGATGTACGCCGCTTTCTGGGACTTTGTGCTTATTACCGCCGCTTCGTGCCAAACTTTTTGAAAATCGCCGACCCTCTACAACAACTCGTCAAGGATGACGTCGCCTTCGTCTGGGGTCCCAAACAATCCAGCGCTTTCCGCGACCTTCAACAACGCCTACAAACGCCACCGATCCTAGGTCACTTCGACACCGAAGCAGACACAGAAGTCCGCACTGACGCGAGCAACCTTGGCCTCGGAGCTATTCTCGTGCAATATCAAGATGGCGTGGAACGCGTCATCGCCTACGCTAGCCGCACGTTGGCATCTGCGGAGAAGAACTACTCGACGACTGAAAAAGAATGTCTGGCGGTTGTATGGGCCATAACGAAATTCAGGCCCTACTTGTACGGACGCCCCTTCCGAATCGTAAGTGACCACCACTCTCTCTGCTGGCTAGCGAATCTGAAAGATCCTTCGGGCCGTCTCGCAAGATGGAGCCTTCGGTTACAAGAGTTTGATATAACGATGGTTTTCAAGTCTGGCCAGAAACACACCGACGCTGACTGTCTTTCCCGCGCACCCTTCGAGGTCGCTGAAGAAGGCAATGATGAAGACTTCAGCTGCCTTGCTATTCTCGCATCATTAAACGTGGCTGAGCAGCAACGCGAAGACTTAGAATTGCAACCTCTGATCGAATACCTTGAGGGACGTCGCCCACAACCCCCACATCAGTTCGCGCGTGATTTGTCATCTTTCTGTTTACGCCAAGGCATCCTCTACAAGCGCAACTTTTACTCAACGAAAACTGTTTACCTCCTCGTCGTTCCTGCTGCTCTCCGCGATGATGTTTTGCGTGCTAGTCACGACGAGCCATCGTCAGGGCATCTTGGCTTCGCGCGTACTCTGGCGCGGATTAAGAACAAATACTACTGGCGGAAACTTACGAAAACCGTCCGGCAGTACGTCAAGACATGCACAGCCTGTCAGCGCCGCAAAACTCCAACGACGAAACCAGCCGGTCTGCTTCAGCCTTTGCGACCCCCCCCACGAACCTTTTGAAAAGGTCGGGATGGATTTACTCGGCCCATTTCCGAAGTCTACGGCTGGTAACCGCTGGATTGTGGTTGCCACCGATTACTTGACCAGATACTGCGAAACACAAGCCGCCCAGCGAGCAACTGCTTCCGAGGTGGCTGACTTCTTCATCAAGAACATCGTTCTCCGCCACGGTGCTCCCGCTGTCGTCATCACAGATCGTGGTACTGCTTTTACGGCACAGTTGCTCCGACAGATCCTGTTGCTGAGCGGCACGACGCACCGAACAGCAACTGCGTACCACCCACAGACTAACGGGTTAACCGAACGTCTTAACAAAACGATTGCAGATATGCTTTCGATGTATGTCGCCAAGGATCAGAAGAATTGGGATGAAATCCTCCCGTATATAACATTTGCCTACAATACGGCTTTGCAGGAAACCACCGGCTTTGCTCCTTTTCGTCTGGTTTACGGCCGCGACGTCACCCCCAATGCTTGACACCATGCTGCAACCAACTCTGCCGGACACGATCACCCCGGACGCAGATGTATTTGTTCAGCGTGCCGAAGACGCCCGGCAGCTGGCGCGCTTTCGCATTTTATCGCGGCAAAATCAAGATGCTCTCCGGTACAACACCCACCACAGAGCAGTAATATACGAACCCGGAGACCTAGTCTGGATTTGGACTCCTATACGTCAACGTGGACGCTCAGAAAAATTGTTATGTCGGTACTTCGGACCCTACCGAGTTCTTCATCGCCTCGGCGAAGTGAACTACGAAGTTGTCCCAGCAGACACGTCACACCGTTCTCGCAGACCCCGCTCCTCGGATGTGGTTCACGTCTCCAGGATGAAGCCGTACTATTCTCGTTGACTGCAAGACAAGAACTTTGTGATGTGGCAATATCCTTCAAGACAATTGCACATTACTTTCTTGCCTCTTTATTTTCCATCTCGTCCTTTTTCTTTTCAATGGACACAGACATTTATTACTACCTTTCGTTGTTTTTAGGAGCCATGGCATTCATTCGATGCTTCTTCTTCTTTTTTTTTCATTGGGGAGAGGGTAATGCCACGCTGTGTTGGTGGCAGAAGACGAGAGCGAAGAAGTCAATGGCAGCTCTGGCTTAGTAAACAGTCCTCCACTTCGAGTTCCTGCCTATCGTTTCCTCTCGCGACAATATATATATATATTGTGCAAAACAGCAGGTAACCAACAAACACATTTGTTCGATAGTTGCAGGGTAAGAAATGGCTCACTTTCTTTACAAAAACATTTTCTTCTGCATTGATGTACAAAAATTAATCAAATACGAGTGGCTTTTGCCGAATAGAGTTGAACAGCGCATATATTTATTCTAGTGTGATCATGGAAGCCCGTCGTATGCATTAAATTCATCCACCCCGCCGCGGTGGTCTAGTGGCTAAGGTACTCGGCTTCTGACCCGCAGGTCGCGGGTTCGAATCCCGGCTGCGGTGGCTGCACTTCCGATGGAGGCGGAAATGTTGTAGGCCCGTGTGCTCAGATTTGGGTGCAGGGTAAAGAACCCCAGGTGGTCGAAATTTCCGGAGCCCTCCACTACGGCGTCTCTCATAATCATACGGTGGTTTTGGGACGTTAAACCCCACATATCAATCAATCAATCAATCAAGCATTAAATTCATCCGCCACAATTCGTTACATTCAATTGGTTGTGCAATCTGATAGAATTTAAAAAATCACCACCCAAGCTCTTCGTACAAATTCATGGTTAACCAGCGAAACGAGGCCAGGATTTTGGCCCACGAGGGGCTAGTTCGTTAAACGTCCACCACGTGCCGCATGAAGTTGAACCCTCCCCCTCGTTCCCTCTTTTCTCCTCCCACCACGGCGCTGACGAGTTCCCTACGGAAGTGGCCTCGCTCTTCAACCTGTTCTCGCCCGCCCCTCATTGCGGGAACCAAAGAATAGCGACCCGCTGTCAGTGCATTCTTACTCACGCCGTTTAAGAGCCGGCCTGTGTAGAGTACGCGAACAGGTTCCGGACCAGCCATGAACAATTTTTCAGACTGAGGACTTCTTTTTTTCTTGCCTTGGTTGAATTCGAGTCCTCACAGTTTTGATATAGTCATAGATAATTTATATACGAAGGAGCTAGGACCAACTGCATTACATTCTTTAGTTTTTTTCTCGTCGTAGGTAATCTATTGTAATCATAATATCAGGTTCAATACTTAATTTGTGGCTAAGCCATATTACTTTCCGACCCAAACTTTCTGTAGGACAGAACAAAGTTTTTAATCTTGTTTTTTTAGCTACTAGGCTATTGAAAAGCACGCAAAAAATTAAGAAAGATGTTAGTAGAACGATTTTCACAGGAGAAGCATGTCCAGTATATTGGACACTGGGATTAATTTGTTGAACAAATAGGTACACATATTCTGCTATTCTCTTAGATAGAGCGCTGCTTTTGGCCCTGTTAGGTTATTAGTCTTATATAACACAAGCGGGGTTTGTTTTGTCCCGAGAAAAAGTTGATCCTCTTCGCTGATCCTCTTCATGCTTCATGCTGTTGATATATTCCCAGCATGCCCCAGTTTTATTTTTATGACTGGGCTTGAAGAGTGTCACGTCAAGCCACCTCTTATTTTCTTTTTTTCCTTCTGAATTGAGCACGATGTGCACCAATTGCATCTTGGTGTGAGTGTACTGGACATAGGTAATTTTCGCATTGCCAGCAAAGTTTTTATTAGAAAAACTACATTTTTGCAACAACGTATCGAAAAAACATGACAGAACTCATACAATTTAAATGATTTCAATGGTGCAAAGATATGTCCTGAAATACTTTTGTATACTTGAACGCATCATGCGCACGCAGTTTCGCGTAGATTACGCAATTACTTCTAGTGCCCGATAAATAGGTGGAGCTGAAGGGTGAACTACTCCTAAAAACATCTTACTCGACTCTTACAGAAGCTACCAAAGTGGGTTTAGTTCTGACTGTAGCTCTGCTTACTTTATTCATCACTTTTACCGTCATATTTTGTCAGCGACTAAGTATATGTACCACCCTGCTGAAATCCCCAATTGGTGATTGCAGTAACTGCAAATAAATAGTAATAATAAATAATGTGTTCAATACATTAGTCAAGGGGCAGGAAAGGAATGTGCTTGTTAACTACATAGTAAACGCTCCGAGATTGTTATGTTCGGTTATCCTTTGCGGAAGCTCTTTCGCTTTCTTATTTCTTCGTAGAGCTTATTCTTTGCGTCAATGTGCGTAAGGAGCTAAGTATAGTTCCATTGAGAAAATAGCACCAGATGCTCGGGACCGACAGCACAGTGTAAGCTGAAGGAGCGGCTTTTGTAGAACATTTTGTAATTTAGTGTTAACCTCTCATTTGCTGGCATCTCGTTGCATGTGTCTGATTTTATAAGGTACTCAGCATAGTTCCGTAAACTGTACTTCAAACACTGCCTGCTTCAAGGGACAGCGTGTGCCTGATTGTTTTTCCACTACTACCTGACAACATTTAATTTAACGAGATTCGCTACTTCAGATTATGCAGCATCGTGTGTTTAACAAAAGATTTGCTACACCTAGAACTACTGTGTCTTTATGTTTTTGGCTCATTTCAATCGCCTTGATATATTCCAAATAGTAATAAAGAAATTATTTATGCAACACTTCATCTGGCGAGATTTCATTGCGACATGTGAAAGGAAATTTCATAGCGGTATTGCGCACATTACAACTGCTTTATGCAACAGATAGTCGAATGTGCAATGATCTCCGCATTATTGATAAATGTGTTGAAGGCCTGTGCACCAATAAAAGAGCTATCGAATGGGGTCCTTGGCGTACGATGTAAGGGCTGGCATGCTTAACTTATAAGCAGTTTTAAACCCAGATTATTTAGGTATAAACGCAGTTTATTTAGGTGTACTTCTCAAGTATGTAGTGCTTCCTCTCGCCCCCGGATGTTGTCGGAATTCAGAGCTTGATTTTGCGATAGAAGAGTGAATGCACCATAATTATTGCCTATATTAGATTGGGAAATATTGATGATAATCCACCTTTTCACTCAATGGTCTCGCTGATGTATTTGTAAACATGGCAACGGCAGGAACACTAATCATGCTGCAGCCAAGAAAAAAAAGTGATGCAGAACATTTTTTATTAGTCTATAAAACAGGTATTTATTGATAATATTCCATTAGTTGTTAACGTGAGGTCATTACTGGCAGAAATATGCTTTGATTTTCCTTCCAGGAAGAAAGAAAACTGATGTTCACGTTTGGTGCCATCGTATACAGTGTTACAGCTTCGATCCTCTCACAGTTTAGACAAGAGCGTAGGATGAAAATTTAGGTGAATTACATGCTTGATACATGTAGCATTTTATTTTCAACGACAGAGTGTTTAAACTTCATTTCCAGCCTGGCCCGACAGCCTCTGCGAACTTGAAACACATGTGTCAGCTAAGCGTAAACAAAGCATTGATATATATATATGGAGGGTTGCACGTGACGTCATCCGCTTGGGGCGCCAGCGGCGCCTGCCTCCGCCGCCATCTTTACGGTCCGTGGTGGCGCTCTCCCTTCAAAGCGGCGAGCAGCGGTGACAGGTTGTGTGCGCGACCGTGTGTACCTCGGTGAAATGCGGCTGAGTGTCTACGCGCGTGACCTCCGGGGTCCTGCAAAAGTCCGCTACGAACAAAAGGTTCACCTTTGTGGTGGCATCGACCCGTTCGATTTTAGCAGCGATGAAGCTGTTTGTGACATGAAGTGCTATCCGCGCATCGAGTTCACCGACATTAAGGACTACCTTGTTGACGGTACAAGCTTTACAACAAGGAGCGAACTTAAAGCTTACAAATCGATGGATGCCCACAATTACGTTACTAGCGGATGGGTCCAACAGCCAAGAGTTCGAGACCTCGGAGACGGCCGCCGCGTCGTCGTCGGAAACGTGAGTGGTGCTTATGCTTCACATTCCCCTCGCAGTGCTCGGACAAACTTTTTCTCGCCGCGGTAGTGTCGCTTCATAAATTTGTGCGGAGGGGCTTCGCCGTTTGCAAGCACGTGTGGGGTGATAAAAGTGGCATAGTTTGTGCTTGAGCCCAAGCCGCTTGCGATCGAAAATGATCTTTGCTGCTGGGTCTAACGACGCGCGTCGGGCAGTTGCGCGCCCAGAGATCGCCTACGGTCTCCTAGCCGATCGACCAAAGCGGCCGTGTACTCGCATTACATCCGGACCTCAACAGGTTGCCGTGTCCTAGGAACACGAGAGAACTAGCGATCGTGCTTCGAAACGAGTGCGGTTAAGAATTTTTTTTTTATCTCAAAACCTGTTAAACCTTAGGGTATCACTGTCGCGACTTTTAAAAGCGAAGCTTAAGGGTCCCCAAATTTTTCTAGTTTTGTTCTAATGCTACATTGTTTTTGCTGTTCTTATTAGAATGAAACAGCTGCCACCTGCTAATGTTGACTGATGCTGCACCGCTTTTTCAGGTTCGACACTCGCAGGCCGTCTCCGACAAGCCGTTAGAAGCCTGGGTGCTAACAAAAGAAGATGGAGAAATCTTGAATGCACATTGCATTTGCAAGGCAGGTCTCGGGGAGGCATGCTCGCACATTGCAGCGTTATTATTTTATGTAGAGGTTGTGGTGAGGAAGAGAGATGGCAAAGCATGCACCGATGAAGAGAATGCCTGGCTCCCACCCTATGTGAGGCACCTCGAGGGCAAGCGGTGCTCCGATGTTAGCTTTGCTTCGGCACGTGCCAAGAAAGTGTGCATGGATGCTAGCAAATCAAGCCATGTTTACAGACGACAGCGCAAGGTCGTTGAAAAAAACTACGGATGCAGAGTGGTCGTCATTTTTGGCAGCTTGTCATAGGAGCGGCAGCCGGCCAGTTCTGTTGTCTGTGCACAGCACATATGCGGCAGATTTTGTTCCTGTTGCCATGAGATTTCCCCAGGCAATCTTGACGAACTTGTTGAAGGACGAAGCTCCAAGAACAGACACCGCTTTGAGAGAGCACTGTGCGGAAGTAATGAGGACCCTCAGCATTGAGCCACAGGTATTGTTACTGGGCATACATTTGTGTTTGTGTTGAAAATGTGGGCTTCTTGTAAAACTACACAAACCAGTCGTGATATTCTGTAACCCTATATGCATACATCTTATTCTAATTGCAGGTTACTACCCTGGTTGAAGCCGAGACTAGAGAACAAGCGAAATCTACAAAATGGTTTGCTTTCCGGGCAGGTCGCATCACAGCATCGAATGCAAAAGCTGTATGCAGGACATCCATACCTAGCCCTTCGATCTCCCTACTGAAGAAGGTCTGCTATCCTCAAGAAACACAGTTCTGGTCCCCTCAGACTGCGTGGGGTAAGGACCATGAAGAGATAGCACGAAAGGCATATGCAAGTGCCTCGGCGAGCATTCATTTGAACTTCAAGTGCGACGTTTCAGGATTGCGAATTTCGCAAGAGATTTTTCGCAAGAAAATTTCGCAAGAGATTCTTGGCTGCTACACCAGACGGCCTTGTCAGTTGCACATGCTGTGGTGACGGGGTGCTCGAGATCAAGTGTCCATACAATGGGCGCGACGGAACCGTCAGAGAGCTGGCTACCTCTCCATCTTCGTGCATAATATTGCAGAGGGGGGAGCTGAGGCTTCGTACAGACCATGCTCATTACTATCAGGTCCAGTTACAAATGCTTGTATGCAAGAAAAATTACTGCGACGTCGTCGTGTGGACCACGAAAGATTTTGTCACACTAAGAGTGTACAAGGAACCCAACATGTGTAAATCAATGGCAGAGCGTTGTCAGGTGTACTTCGAGCGTGTTGTGCTTCCTGAACTTTGTTTTAATTATTGGACGAACAAAGCCAGTGTTGACGCATCAGAAGAAGAGGTTCAGGACACTGAAACATCCAGTGACCTCCTGTACTGCATGTGCCAAAAGCCAGAATCTGGCAAAATGATTAGGTGCGACAGCGGCTCATGCAAGTTCAAATGGTTTGATTTTGAGTGTGTGAACTTGCAAAGGGCTCCTCGAGCAAAGAAGTGGTATTGTGTAGAATGCAAGAAGCTGCTGAATAAGGTGTGATTGCATGCCGCTGTAATGACATTTGCAAAGTGTTCATTCATATGAGCAACATTTCACCTCTAAATGAAAGTGCTACAAAATAAAGTATAGTTTGTTTTGCACTATTGTGGTGACTGCAGTTGAAAAAGCTTCCTTGGTATCTGTCTTAATAGCTGCAATTTTATTGCGTTAATAATAGACAAGGCACGAAAAGTGCACCGAATGTGTTCACTTGAAATGCCATGTCTCTTGACATGTAGCAAAGAACGAGTAGCCCAGTGAAGTGCAGTGAAAAGGAAAGCAGGGACCTTTATTACAACGATGGATTATACACAACTATGTAAACAATATATCTGACAGCAGCATGAACAACAATAGAAAAAATGACGAAACTAAAAGAAAGAGTATGCCTACGGCACATTTCAGGGCTTTGTACAATTAACCAAAAGGAACCAGAGAATCGCAGAGATTGACTAGCGCTGCGCACACAAATGTTATTTTGTCAAGCACTGTTGGTCCGTTCTCATCTGCAGTGAGCATCTCAACTGGTAGTGTGTGCTTCAGTATGCGAAACTTGTTCCGCAGCAGACCAATAACCCTTTCGACATGTATGCGCACGTTGGCCACCCTACGTGTTCTTTCTACTTGGAAAGCCGAAAGCTGTGGTTTGCCTTTTGTGAACGCAGGCGTTACTAACCTAGCAGAACGTATTCCCACAGAGTCTGATATTGTGAAGCCCCTGTCCGCTAGAACCATGTCGCCAGGCAAAAGATTGTCGAGCACTTTACTGCCTTCCGTTATTGCCTTGTCACTAGTGCGGCCACACCAGCCACGTGACATGAATGTTACGTTTCCTTGAGGAGCAATGCCAACGAGAAATTTCACTGTGTTGTGGTTTTTATAGGTTGACCACGTCTGTGAACGAGAGATCATTGATGAAGGCCGTTCAATAAACACTTCGAAGCAGTCGAGTATGACAACTACATCTGTGCCAAATGCTTTTCGAAATACCATTGGCATTGTTTTACGCAAGACGTCACGTTCTGGCCACACTACTGCTCTTTCAAGACGGACAAAAGCCGCGTCTAGCCACTTGTTGAACACCCTCGAGATTGTGGCGCGGGAAACATGGAACCTGTAAGAAATTCGTGTAGTTAGCAAGTTACCAGAATAAAAACAAAGTCGAAAGCAATGTAAAATTTGATCACCTGTAAGCCAAATCTTGCAATGGAACATTGAGACGCAGACAAATGAGGAAGACAAGCATCTCCTGGAACTTCGTCAAGCAGTTGAGGCTTGTATGGGATATGCCTCGTTCTAAAACCAGGAAGAGTGCCCATAACAGATTAAAGTTTGGCATCCCAGTGTAAAATTGCAGCATGTCTGGCTTCTCTTTGAGGCATTCTTCAGACAGGATGCAAGTTCGAAGTTGGCCTTTGGTGTCAACCAATTCTGAGATAGGGCGGTTATTTTCCTCTTCAAGCAGCTTGATTTGCAGCATTGTCAATTCTGTTGTTTGCCCAAAGTCAGTCCTCCCTGAAAGATTTACAAGTTAGTAACGTCGAGACGTTGTTTTTTTTTACACATAAAACTGCCTGGGTCTAAAGTTTTCATGTGAATAAAATTGCATAAAACGTACCACTAATGCTGCATTCCTCCTGGATGGCCATCTCGGGCTCTTCGCTGTTGTCTCCACAATCAAGTGGCGTGGGAGGTATGCTGTCATCATCTGAGCAGGCTTGCAGCGGCTGGAACGGCTTGTGTTTTTTTTTTTTGCAGCCTTTTCAAATGCCTTGTGTGTCTGTAAAAAGTAGAATTTGGTCATTAACTACAGCCTGCACATAAACAAATCAAGACATATAAAAATATGGTGCTTTCACATTAACTAAGAACTAATGAGCGTTCTTTGGCAATCCTACCGGGACGCTGAACTGCCACTGTCTCTTGGATTTCCATATCCAAGATGTAGAGATGGCGCCCAGTCCGGATCGGCTTCAGCCATCGCGTAAGAAGGGCGTCCTGCGAAATGCAAAGAGCGGCGGTGATATCATCGTTAATGTGCTTAGCTGACCGTTCCCTCAACAATCAGCGATGCAGTGCGCTCTCGTCTAAACGATGCGTAAGCAGTCAGTAACACGCCGGCCCTACCTAGAATGAAATCCGCTGCTTTAATTGGATGCACGTTTTGTGAACGGGACAAAAACGAAGTGCTTGACATGAAAGCGACAGTAATTTACCAAGCTGTTCAAGCGTGCAGTTGCAACTTTTACTGCTCTGATGTGCTTAACTGACTGCTTCGTAAGCAGCGATCCCGGACGTAGCGCACGCGCTCGTCTCCTGCTGGTAAACACGTTGCGAAAACGTTTTTTTAACACGGCATACAGCAAAAGCCAACGTCTTTGATGTTGCATAGGTTCTGAAAACTTACCGGAAATGAAATGTTTACCGCACACGCGGTAGTGGGTTGCCGAGCCATCCAAGTGTTTCCGATTGATGCGTCGGAGCCACTCCGCTCTTCGTCGCTGCGTGACGTCTTTCGTGCGCTTGCATTGGTTCAAAATAACTTTAGGTATAGAAAAAAAGCCGACATCAGACGCGTTCTCATCACCAGGCTTCTTTTTCGAGTGGTTGTAGCAACCAAATACGGCACAGTTCACCATTGTTGGACCTCAAGAATTTCGCACAGACGCGCACCCGCGATCACGTTCATGTGACTGCTTGCCGGGCCGGCCGGGCGAGGGGAACCACAAAGATGGACGCGCTGCCTTTTCGACGCTCGCGCCATCTGGCGGGCCACGCCCATGTGCAACCCTCCTATATATATATATATATATATATATATATATATATATATATATATATATATATATATATATATATATATATATATATCTATATATATATATATATATATATATATATATATATAATATATATATATATATATATATATATATATATATATATATATATATATATATATATATATATATATATAATATATATATATATATATATATATATATATCGAGCCGATAGACTGATGTAGCAAGAAGGGAGAAAGAAAACTGAGGAAGAGGTAAAGTAAATGAAAGAAATTGGGGTAGGCCATCAGCATCGTTGCTTCCACAGTCTTCTCGTGTGCGCCAGGAAAATCTGCTTTTTTTCTTAAGCTCAGCAATAAAGATCGTTTATATATTAATACTATACAATTCGCATTTCTTCGCACAGTGCTAAAGCGCCCGAAGTTGTCTAATTTGTAAATGTTACAAAGGGAAGCGACAATAAAATGCATCATGAAACTAGAATTGCATTCTGTTGATAAGCCTGCCTTTTTTTTTAAAAACTGTTCACCGTACAGGTAGGTGAACACACTAAATGCCCGTATTAAAATATTGATCACAGATGGTAGGGTTACATTCTTGGTGCTGAGGTGTACGTTACGAACTACTGGAGGAACAGCTGAGTTTTAGTGCCGGAAAGCAACACAGTAACACAATATTTACCTACGGCATTTGTTTTTTTTTTCAATTATGGTATACAACAACATAAATCACTCCAAACAATTTTTTCAGTTAGCTTGCCTTTATTAATACATCTCGGCAACCTGGTTTTACATTTATCAACGAAAACGTTCACTCTTTACACTTTTGTGACGCCCCCTCGAGAGGTACAAACTGACAAAAATATTACCCAGCGTTGTGCATTTAGATAGCTCTTGTTTTCTTTCCGTTTTTTGTCTGCGTTTTTGTTATTTAAGCAGGCGTCACCATGGGTAGAAAACGATCACTGTACCGTGTAGAGGGACCCGTGAAAGACACACTACGCGACAACCTTCCCTCGCTGGTCACCCCACTGGAAGAAAAATAGTTGAAGCCAGCCAAGCGCATTGTCATCCCATATGTGCCGGGCGCCAGTGACGAGCTCTCCGCGATTCTCGGAAAATCAGGGGTCGAGGTGGTTCGCAAGCCTGCTTCGACGCTCACCCGCTTGCTACCACGGCCGAAGGAAGAAGCAACACCAGCGAGTAGCCTGCAAGTTGCCGTGTTCAGAGTGTCCAGCCAGCTACGTGGGCAAAAGCGAATGTTTGTACTCAGAAAGCCCGTGGAGCGGCCGAAAGGCTTGGACTGGCGTTCCTGACGAGGGAGTCAGCCGCTGAGCGCTAACGTGCGCCTTGCCGGGCAGCAATAAACTTCCGCTCCCACTCATTAAGATTACGCCAACTTAAGAACGACGTCAGGAAGGCAGAAGTGCAACGCGGCGCTTTTGCAGAGAGCTTGAGCAGCCCAACCATATGATCGATTTCTACAGCTTTTCTGTTATAGAAACAGAGAGGAATTTCGGAAGAAGGTCCTTGCGCGAGTCCTGACACATTTACAACACGCCAACAAACTTTAACCGCTATCTAGGAACAATCTCCTCTGTATACGTTCACGGCTTCGGAAACGTGTTGGAAATGGAGAAAAACAGTTTTGGCAAAACAAGACACGGATATGTTTTGTGACAAACACAGACAGATCCTGAGGAAGTACCAAGTCGTTCCTCACACACCCGGCCCTCTACGAACTTCCCAACTTCTTAAATCTTCTACCGAGCCCGACAAATTTCTGCCAAAATGCTTACATTTAAGCTTATAGAATTCACACTCCACAAATTAACGACCTCCAAAAAAAGCAAAAATAAACAAAAAATGTAGTGTGTAGTGCTGGCTGCTAAAATGTTGCTGTTGATTTAGAAATATTTACTTAAACGTCGTATATATATATATATATATATATATATATATATATATATATATATATATATATATATATATATATATATATATATATATATATATATATTTATATATATATATATGTGTGTGTGTGTGTGTGTGTGTGTGTCTGTCTCAATATCTGCATGTGTTTTGCTTTGCTAATAAGCACCTGAAGTAGCAGAGTTATACTTTGTGTAATTGAGTTGCTGCTTTGGTCTGCGTTCGTGCCATCGTCATTTATGGAGCGTGCTTGTCTTGGAAGTTGATACCACGAAGAAATAAGTGAACGAATTCAAGCATACCCGCCTGGGTTTTTGTAAATTGGCTAACTTTGGCAACGTTGGTCGATCTGAAAGCCGGAGATACTTTTGTAGCACCCGAAAAGCTAAAGCATTACAAAAAATCTGGTGAGGGTCAGAACCCCCTTATTCACATATAGTTACCATCCTGAACGTCACCGAAGTGCACGTTGAAGGCCTTGAGGCATCTACTAGAGCACTGTGTGCTTAGTAAAACTCTTGGCACACACAGAATATCCTAAATGTGAAGGTGTTATCACTCAGCGTGGGAACTATGTAAACTTCTTTTACCGACATTGTCCAAGTCCCGTCCCTCTGAGGCTGTGCTTCTGAATCATGGTGCAGTGTATAATACTGAGCAAACACTTGTACTCGAGCAAATATAGGAATAGACGGCAGTGATGTCGTCAATCGTATGTTTTCATGAGTCTTTCTGTCGTCTGAGTTTTATAGCTGCCACCACGAACCGAATCACAGTAACCAAACTTGTAGTCAATTTGTAATAATCCAATTGGTACTCAATTCGTAGTCAATTTGTAGAATTGAGTCATGTAAAATACTCCGAAAATATTGAGCCTAATAAATTTCGAGAAAAGTGAAATGTTCCTGTCATTGACAGAGTGGTGGCCTATAGCAAGAAACATAAAATACGACGCAGTTCATTTGTAATCAAACATGCGCTGCAAATCAATCTTATGATATATTTTGTAATGTGTCTACAAATATAAACATCTTTGGATACTTATTGTGTGCTCTTCATGAATCAATAAGAAATAAGTTTTCTTTAATAACACAAACACCTCAATATAATGTGTGAAACGCATGTGCATGTCGCGATTAAAATGAAAAAAATTATGCTGTGCAAATCCGCGAACTTTACCTACAAACGAATGCAGATGTCAAGATCATAACAATACAAGGTACGTATATGCATGCACAATATAATGTTATATTCACTGT